>CANXYC010282017.1:0-15864 GCA_948193065.1 Aleurites moluccanus | reverse complement strand
CTTGGTAAATTGGCTTAAGAATAGAGAGTTGTTCACTTCTTATCTGTTATTTATATCTATATTGTTCTATTAATTTGTAAGTTATAATTTTAGAAGCTTTCCATATTATGAATTGAAATTTTTATTGACCAAATTGGCATTAATGACCGACCTGTATTTCTATTTCTGTGAACCAGCCAATATTCTTGACATGAAAAATATTGGAATAGCAACCCCAACATTAGTGGAATGGGGTGAGGTTGATGCTTGAGCTACCTGATGAATAACAAGGTTCTGCCTCCCTAAAGGTCCTTATATCGCAATTTATCTCACGGATGAATGGATTAGAATAACAGCATGATAGATGTTCATGTTTGAACTTGTTCCTGGGGTTTCAATAATTTATTGGGTTGAATACTTGACTATGAATTGATATTATTGGCATCTTACAATTGAACCATTATGTTTCCAAGCAAGTTCGGTATCATTTTGATTTTCGACAGCATTTCCTCATTAAGTTCCATGATTACCAGGATGATTATAAACTACTGCATATAAACACTCTAGGGTCTTGGCCTCAATAAGCATGCTCATTCGACTATACTTGTAAAGGAGGTTTATTATCGTGATGCAACAACTCAGATGATTCAACGTATCATGAACCATATGGAGGAACGTATGGCACAAATGATAAAACAGTTAACCAACCAAATGAATTTTGATGAAAAAATATTATTATCTATAACGATAGTTCCATCATCTATTAAGAAATATAATAATATCAGGGAATCGCAACATATCACAATACAAATTCACAAGAATGAAAAATATTACTATAAAGATTCATTCTCAATTATTCTTTCTACAACATCTGGTTATCAATTCATAAAAAAAAAAAATAAAAAAAAAAATAATTGAAACTTATATTGAAAGTCATTGGACAGATTGAATGTGAACCATAAGAAAAATTAGAAAGTTTCACACTCTTGATAAGTATTTTACGAATATATGTGTTCAATATATAATTTTTTTTTTCTAAAATTTCTTTTCATGATGATATTGCTGCAAATTCGAAGTCGAATTTTCTTTTTCCAAGAGAGAATAATGGAGATCAACAAGATTTGGTATTTTTCCATATTTGTATTTTATATTTTTGGTATTTTTTATTTTCCTTATTTAATTTTGGTAAAAAACTTGTTTTTAGGTGTTATTTAAGGTATTATATTAGTTTTGATTTGCTTCCTATTTAAATTAGTTTTGATTCTTTTCATAATTTATGTAAATTTGGTGATTTGTTTCCTTTTCGGAATAAATTACCATATTAGATTTCTAGGGTTTTCTAAAAATTATTTTCTATATATAACCATGTAAATCTTAGGACAGAGAGATTCCTTTTTTCTGCAATTTTTAAGGAGGCTGCAGAGGCGGTGCAGAGAGGGCGAGAGATGGGGTTTGAAGTTATGGTGAAGAGTTTGGTGACAGATTTGGGATTCATTTTCATGGCAACGGGGTGCATATTAAATTAATTCTTTCTTTGGAGTTGCCAAAGATTGATTTTTTATTTTATTTTATTTTTTTCACTTACTTGCTTCTATTCAAGAAGATTTGTTAAAGTACTTCTCTATCAATTGTCAAATTATTTTGTTCTTAAATCAGTATGAAATTCTTCTAACATTATGAGGTAGACATTCAATCAATGGTGAATGAGACATTCAACTGATAAATTTTAGTTTAATTTTTTAATAAATATTTGGAGCTTGGAGATTTTCATTTTAAATTTGATTTTTTTATAAAGAGAAAATTTAATTTTTTGAAATGCTAAATTAGTTTAAAATATAAATAATTTTCTGTTATAAAAAATAAATAAAATAAGAATAAGAATAAAAAATAGAACAAAAATAAAAAATAAGAATGTAGAATAGAAAGTTTTTTATTGTTTTCTTGATGTGTATTACAAAGTAATATGAATTCTTATTTATATGGTTTATCTTCATCATAGATTACAATATATAAATTCACCATAAATTACAATATAAATGGTGTAATAAAATTAAACTTAAATATAAATTTATGAATAGTGTGATAGATAAACTTATGGACATCCACATTTACCTATATATTTATAATATTCTCCTTAGATGTTCATCTTTATAAATAATCTAACTCACATCTTTATAAATAATCTAACCCATTAAAACCTTACTAGTAAAAATTTAGTGAGAAAAAAAAACTAGTGAAAGAAAAAGAGTACAATATTCTCGTATTACAAATAGTACACTATTTTATTAAAAACCTTATCAGGAAAACCCAATGAGACAAAACATTTGGTTAAAGAAAAAAGAGTACAGTGTTAAACTCTTCCTATTTATAATATCACTGAAAATTTTTAAGGCGTCACATTTCAATATTGTTAACTAATTTCTTGAATACTGCAGTAGGTAATATCTTAGTGAACAAATCTGTTAGATTGTCACTTGAACGAATTTATTGAACATCAATTTCACCATTTTTTTATAATATATTAGTGCACCTATTACATAAAATATAGTACTTCAGGACAAAATTTTTTTTCATTATCTTCTCTAACTGAAAAGAGTTATTATTCACATTAAGTGATCGAATAACCATTCAACTATTCAATGAATGTGCTTTGTATATAAAATTATAAATGAACTTTTTGTGTATAAGTTAACTGATAAATAAAAATTTATTTTACCAAATGTTCAATTTGTAATCGAAACATAATTTTATTTTTTCAAAATAATTCATCTCAAATTCCTTTTTCAAATAATATGTTATTTTTGAAAATTTTTCAGGAATTTCAATAATATTCAAATCATCAATATATACAATAATTATGGTAAATTCATATATAAATTTTTCGATAATATTGCTTTTATATTCTGCTTTGAACAAGTATTCACTAAAACGATTTTACCATATAAGTTCAAATTGTTTTAATTCATACAAAGATCTTTGTAATTTAATTGAATAAATTTCTCAAGAACTTAAATTATATTTTTTTAGCATTTTAAATCCTTTAGGAATTTTCATATAAATATCATTATCAATTGAGTTATATAGTTAAGTTGTGACTACATCCATAAGGTGCATATCAAGTCTTTCATGCACTGCTAAATTAATAAGATATCAAAATATTATTACATCCATCATAAAAAAGTATATCTCTTCATAATTAATTTCAAGTCTTTGCGAAAAATCTTGTGTAATAAGTATTGTTTTGTATTTTACAATTATATTTTTCTCATTTCTTTTTTGCACAAAAATTTATTTGTATCTAATAATTTCACATCTTCTGGTGTTTGAGCTACTGGTTTGAAAACTTTATACTTTTCAAAAGAATCTAATTATGTTTGTATTATATTTTTTCATTTTGGTCAATCAACTCTATTTCAACATTATTAAACATGTTAACATTATTAAACAGATCGTGGTTCAATACCATTATTTTCATTTATAAAAATATGTTACGCTATATGTAAAACATTACTCAACAACCATTTCATTTTGATTTTATCTTTTTTCATAACTAATATAATTTGTCATTATCTCTTCATTTTTACTAATTTTAGGTACATGTACTTATTCAAAAAGTGTATTTATGTTAGTATTTGTATTTTCAATAAAATTATCTTTATTATTTATTATTTATTTTCTTTCGATGACTTTTATCTTTATAATCAATAGCCTTCCAGCTTGAAATTCATTAATATTAATAGGTTATCATTTTTTTACAATAATACAAATTAAAATATTAACAGTTGTTATATGAGATTTTATTAATCGTTTTAGATCAGTAAGTGCATTAGGCAATTGATTTGCTAATTTTTGCAGATAATTTAATTTATGAACTTTTTGTTCATATTATTTTGTTATATGATTTAGATAATGATGAAATATTTCATGTTATTGTATTTCTCAACTTTTATTATCTCCATAGAACATTATTTCATCAAATGATAATTTGCAAATCGAGCAGTAAATATATTACTATTAATGACTTAAAATATTTAATTATTGAGGGAAATTTATATCCAACTTATATTTATAACCTTTTTTGAGGAATCATCTTAGTGTATTATGGTGGAGTAATTAGAATATACACCGCACATTAAAAAAAATTATTAAATGATAAATTTCTAACTTTTGACCAAAAGCCAATTGATTAATTTGAAAAATCTTCTAGTTTTTCAATGGATTCCAATGTGAATTTTCAATATTTTTCCATTATTTTTAAACCAAAATAACTTAACTTATCATTTCAAATAATAAAAATATTTAAATATGTAAACTTCTAGTTTACTATAAGATTCTTTTCAATTCCATTAATTTTTGTATAATATAAATAAAAAAAAATAACAAAAAAATTTTCACTATATTTTTATATCCGAAATAATATTTATAATATGAAAATATTATTAATTCCTCTCATTTACTATCTCAATATGATATCCATTATTGTAAATATCCTTAAAATTTAACAAATTTCTATGAGATTTTGAAGAAAATAATGTGTTATGTATAATAAATTTTGTTTCTCTTGTGATAATATATTGATTTTTCTAGAGTTTTTCAATTATTTTTTTTCATACAAAAAATAATTATTTCACTCATTTTCAAATAAGAAAAATATTTGACATTTTTAAAATTGTACGAGTTATTGCACTATGTATAATATATATATATATTGAAATCAATTCTCCCTTTCAATATTTTCAAAAAATTATTTGTTACATCAACTTGAGCAATATCTATATGATCATAATCAAAATCACCATTATTAGAGAAAAAATTTATATTTACATTTTTTCTCTCTTTTTACGATACTCGATAAATATCAATAAAATATTTTATCATACGATAAATATGTAACCAATTTTTCTTCACACCATATCAATAATATTTACTTTAAAAATTTTGTTCACTTTTTCTATTTTTATTTCTGTATAATTTTATCCCATTTCTGGTGGTGATAAGTATTCTTATGATATTATTTTATTTTTATGAAAAGAATAATTATTATATATTTATCTTTAAATTACCACATTTATTTTTAAGGAATGGGATAAAACTTGCGGGATATGTTTCATGATTTTTTTTTTATTAACGATTTGTTATTTTATTCAATTAAGTATTAATATTAATGCATTCACTTCAATGAATGATATTGAACTATAAGGCATAAAGTTAATTCAAAATATTTTTATAATATTTTTTATCGATATTACTATTGCAGGAGCATATTCAATATATGAAAAATATTAACATATCATTATTTGTAAACATTTCCATACATTAAGAGTTAATTCTAACAAAAAAAAATAAACATATTTTAAATAAAAAAATAACTTTACAATATCAAAATAAATAAATTCACTATCATTATCAATGCATGATTAAATTAAAAAAATTATAATAATTATTCTAATTTTTTTTTCACTTATTCTTTTATAAGATAACAAATATAAATCATTTCTTTTTATTTCAAATTATTTTTTAACAAGTATAAAATATTATAATCTATACAAAAACATATATCAAAATTAGAGTATAAATTTTTTATGTTAAATGTAGATTAAAAAATAAAATGATAATGTATAAAAATAGAATTTACTTACTAAAATACCTGAATTAGAATATTATCAAAAGAAAAAAGCTTCAAACCTCAAATACTTAGAATAAGAATGTTATCAAAAGAAAAATCTGTAAACCTTTTAAATAAGAAAATTATCAAATGTGTTATGGAAAATAAAATTGAGTAGCATAAGAATAAAAAAACTTTGATTTACCCATTAAAAAAAAACTCTAAAACATATAAGCATAATATTATTATCAATCAAAAGCAACGAGATATAAATTATAAACATAAAGACAATGACAATATAATAATTTTCTATAAGAATAATAAACTAATATATTTTAGTGTATTTTTATAAATATAAATAATTCATTAAAATAATGAAATAAATAAAATGCATGAAATTAACATTTTAGAAGTAGACAAACTTACTTGGATTTGATTGTTTAAAAATAGAGAATCGTGCTGATAACGTGTTATGAAAATAAATAAAACAATGATAATTAGAATAAGAATAAGAATAAGAATAAGAATAAGAATGTAGAAGTTGGAGTATTCTATTATCTCCTTGGTGTATATTACAAAATAATATGAACTTCTATTTATAGGGTTCATCTTCATCATATGTTACAATATATAAAACTACCATAAATTATAACATAAATTACAACATAAATGGTGCAATAAAATTAAACTTAAATATAAAAACTTATAAGTAGTGGGATAGATGAATGGATATCCACATTTATCTATATATTTATAACATATTTTATATTTTATTTTATCTTTATATAATTTTAAGGAATGTGTGGTCAACCTAGAACCTATAAGGGCTAGAGTTGACATCACCTACTTTTAGATTTTTAATAAAATATTTAAATTTCTTTTATTGCTTATTTTACTTGAATGTTATATTGCTTATTTTATATTGTAAATTGTTTCATTCATTCACTTTAAAATGCCATTTTATAATAACCCATGAAAATGTATCTTTTTTATAAATCATAAGTTAAATAAAAAGCTAAATTTGAGTTGCTTAAAACAAAACACACTTCTAACCACCTTCCTTAAAAGGCAAGAAGATAGCTTCCAAGCTGCCATAGAAGCCCAATAGTACCATTTTGCTGAAATGAACCTCTAACTTACTAAAAATATGAACCAATAATGCCAGTCCATTCTCCAAGAAGTGAAGGCGATGCTATACTCACTCCCAGTTACCAATCCATCCAATCCAAAAACCCATGCCTCCATTGCAAATCCTCCTATTGTTGATCTTACAAACAATGGATCCCCCTCAATCATCAACCTTGCCAAAAATCCCCTTTTCCAAGATGATCATGCCATGTCTGAAACCAAGAAGCTTATGGAAAAGTTTGAAGCTATGGAAAGAGTCCTTAAGAATATCAAAAAGTATAAGGACTTGATTGACATTAAATCCTCACACTCATCCCTAATGCTAGGATCCCACCAAAGTTTAAAATGCCTAGCATGGACAAGTTTGTTGGAACCACCTGCCCCAAGAATCACCTTAAGAGGTATATGGGGGCAATGAATCCTCTTGGAGTGGACAATGAACTCCTTACTCAATTGTTCCAACAATGCCTCACTGGAGCTGCTATGAGATGGTTTGTTAACTTAGACACCAACTTCAAGAAATCATGGGATGACATTTGTAATGTATTTGTCAAGCAATATCACTATAACATTGAAGTTAATATAACTAGGAGGGATCTGGAAACCACAAAGCAATAACAAAGAGAGTTTTTCCCCACTTTTCTGACTAGATGGAGGGCAAAGGCTGCCCAAATGATGAATGGACCCACCGAGCATGAGCAGATTGATATTATTGTTAAGAACCTCCTCCTTACATATCAAACTCATCTTCAGACTCAATACCTCCCAAATTTCAAAGCTTTCATTGCAATAACTTCTGAGATTGAGATTTTAATCCAAAGTGGGCAGTTTAAAGATGAAACTTCAAATTCCTCAAGGTATAGGAAGAACACCAATTACTCTTCCAATTCAAACAACTCCACTAATCAAAAGGGTGGGGAAGTAGCTGTTTTGTCCAATCATTCTCCAATGAAGCTTGAAAGGAGATTATTTACTGATTTAGGCATGCCTTTGGGTATGATGTTTAGAAAGGCCTTGGAATCAAAGTTGATTACACCCTTAGAGCCTAGAACCCCACCAAACCTTTTATCCAAGAGCTGGAACATAAATGAGTATTGTGAATACCTCCAGGGTTCGAGGCACAAAACTGACATGTGCAAGAACTTGAGGCATAAGATCTATGATTTGGTTGATAGTGGAGATATTCTACCTTAAGGGCCCATGTCCAACATTATAAGCCATCTACTTCCAAATCATCAAGTCCAGATTAATTACATCGAATATGATGAGTTAGAATGTGATCATATCTCTTTGATTCGATTAGATGAAAGTTATTGTTCTGTATTGGATCTTAATGACTTTGTGGATGAACTTAATGCCATCACTCAAAGTAGAAGATTCTAACAACTGCCTACCCAACCAGCTCAAGACACCCATCTAACCCAACCTATTCCTTCACCTGCTGAAAAATTGAAAGGTAATAATGAGCCAGAGGAAGATTCTGTTATAAAGCAACTGAAAAAGACCCAAGCAAATATTTCTATTTGGAGCCTAATCTAATCATTCTATCCTCATCGCCAAGCTCTTTGCAAGGTTTTGAACCAATGTTAGGCTCTCATTGATGTCTCACCTGAAACCTTAGTTGTTTCTTTGACAAACTCAACCAAGACTGCATCTATCACCTTCAACAACCATAATTTGCCTAATAAAGAATTTAGCCACAATGATGCCCTTTACATAACTGTGACAGCCCGAGGAAAGACAATTTCGAAGGTATTAATGGATAATAGGTCAGCTTTGAATGTGTGCCTATTAAAAGTGGCTAGTTGTTTGGGCTTGGAAGCTACAGATTTTGCACCCTTCGATTGTATTATAAGGGCATATGACAATACCAAAAGGGAGGTCCTTAGAGTAGCTACCTTGATGTGAAAGTTGGACTAGTGAATGCACCTATCCCCTTCTAAGTTATTGTTGTCCCAGCTTACTTTAACCTTCTCTTTGGAAGGTTGTGGATTCACAAGTTCAAAGCTATACCTTCTTCCTTTCACCAAAAGCTCAAATTTTTCCATGGAACTTTTGTGGTAATAAACAAAAGGGATATGCATGGAAAAAGTGAGATCCCTAATTCAGTGTCCATTTTACAGGTTAATCATGAACCTATTGAGATTTGACTGTCAGGTTTCTCTTTTGACACTATCCAATTCATTAAAGGTGATGAAGGTAAGGAAATGGTTCCTTTTGATTTTAATCCTTATGAAAATATAGTTGTGGCTAATATCATGAAAAAATAAACTATTTTCCTGGCCTTGGTTTGGGGATGAATCAACAAGAGATAGTATCATGCAATAACTACCCTGTAGCCAATCCACCATTCGGGCATGTTATGAGCCCATAAAAGAGGATGAAGAGGAAATTCAAATGAGGGATAAACTAAGGGCCTAGGCTAAAAAAAAAAGGTGAATCTTTTGATTGGCAATGCACATTTACTTCAAAACTTTAAATGAATACTTTGTGAAAGAGGGATAATATTTCCTTTATTATGATTTTCCTAAACCTTTGTACTGCCTTTTGACTAAGAAACTAATCCTAGGATTTGATTTTTTTTTAATGTCAGGCTTAATCTAGAAGAATATGAACCAATTTATATACTGGAGAAAGATTGGGAAGAAAATATGGAATCCACTCTCCTTGAGCAAGTTCCCATGATTGAAGGTGGAGCAGAGGAAGACCCTACAAAGCTTATTCAAACCACTCTTTCCCCACCATAAAATTGATACTATGAGAAGATAGCCTACCTTGATGAAACCGAGCTAGTGTCTGAGTCGGAGTCTGAGTCTGAGCCTAAGTCCGAGTTGTCTTAGTCCGAGTCATCTGAGTCTATGTCTTTCTTCTCTTGTCATGAGTTTGTAAAAGACCTATCCGGTCTTTCTTTTAATTTTGATATAACTGATGATGATGAAACCTATTCTCATAATAAAACATTTGCCTTTTCCTCTTATATTCCTTTGTCAGATTATTCTTTTCATAATTCCAATCAAATTGAGACATCAAAAGAAAATAAAATAAAAAAGGAAAATAAAGAATCAATTAATTTTGGCACAGAAGATATTCCAAAACTCACATACATTTATCTTAATATCATCATAAAGATTCTTTGTCTAAAGAAGTGTTGGAATTTAAGGACTTTTTTTGCATGTGAACCTGAGGATATGACTAGAATTGATCTAAGCATTGCAGTTCACAAAATCCCAACTTATAAAGTCTGTCAAGAAAAAATTGAAAAGGTTAAAGGCAGAGTGGTCATTGAAAATTAAAAAAGAGGTCTCCAAGATACTAAAGAACAACTTCATCGAGCCAATTACCCACCATTCATGGTTAGCAAATATAGTCTCAATACCGAAGAAAGGTGGAAAGGTGAAGATGTGTGTCGGTTATAGGGATTTGATCAAGGCTTGCCCGAAAGATGACTTTCCTTTACCTCATATTGACCTGTTAGTAGACTGTATGGCAAGTTCCAAGATATTATCTTTGACTGACTTGTATACGGACTATAATCAAATTCAAGTCAATCCCCCCTGATAAGGAAATGACAGCTTTCGTCACTGAATGGGGTACCTATTGCTATAAAGTCATGCCATTTCGATTAAAAAATGCCAGAGCAACCTATCAAAGGATGGCAACCACCATTTTCCATGGCATGATTCACAAAGAAGTAGAGGTTTATATGGATGACATGGCGATAAAGTATGAAATGGTTGAAGGGCACCTGAAAGCATTAAGAAGATTCTTTCTCAAGCTTAGACAATACAATCTAAAGTTGAATCGTGCAAAGTATCTCTTTGGTGCATCTTCTAGGGTGTTTCTGGGATACATAGTTAATAAAAAGGGAATAGAAATTGACCCAGCTAAGTCAAAGGCACTTTTGGAAATGCCAACTCTGAAAATAGAAAAGGAGATTAGGGGTTTCCTAGAGCGCCTATAGTACATTAGTCAGTTTATTACTCAATTGACTGACACATGCGATCCGATCTTTAAGCTTTTAAGAAAATGAGCTTCTACGTAGTGGAATGATGAGTGCCAATAAGCCTTTATAAAGATCAAATAATATCTATTGAATCCCTCTGTTCTGCAGCCTTCGAGGCCAAACAAAACTTTGCTTTTATATCTGTCTATAACTCAAGAAGCTATGGGTGCAATGCTCGCTTAGAATGTAGTTGATTCCTATAAAGCAAATGACATTTACTACTTGAGTAAACACATACTTATATATGAACTCAAATACAACTAGATTGAGAAGTTGTGCCTAACCCTAATTTGGGTATGCCACAAATTGCAATATTATTTAGGTTCATATACCACACATATTATCATTGACAAGAGCCCCTTGAAATTACTTATAGAGAGGTCAATTATTGATAGCAAAAAGGCACGATGGTTGGCAGTTCTCGCGATATTTGATATGAAGTATATCCCAAGAAAGACAATCAAGGGAAGCATCATAGCTGACCAGTTAGTTGTAGCTCATGTGCAGAGTAATGATTCTTTCAATCATGAATTCTCAGATGAAGATATCATGAAAATAGAACCAGAAGTGTGGAAAATGTATTTTGATGATGTAGGTAATAGCAAGGGCTTTGGAGTTGGCGTCATTTTGGTTTCACCATATGGGGATCATTTGCCCATGGCTATTAAACTTGCCTTTGAAGTGGCCAATAATGAAGTTAAATATGAGGTGGTTTAGAATGTGCGATTAATATGAGGATTGATTATTTGGAAGTATATGAGGATTCCAATATGATTGTCTCCCAAGCTCTTGGTAAATGGAAGATAAAAGAAGAACGTTTAGTGTCTTACTTTCAACGAGTAAATGATCTCGTTGAAAACTTTCATGAATTATCTTTCCACTATTTACCTCAAGGTAAGAATTAATTTGTCGATGCCTTGAAAACTTTGGCTTCTATGATAGATATGATGGGTAGAGATAGTCTGACTAGTGGCCATCAAAGAACGGTGACAACCAAGGTATGATAATACATGCATGCAAATTTAGTTAGCTGATGGTAAACCTTGATTTTGGGATATATTCAATTTTATAAAACATGAGCAATATCCAGAAGGAGCATCAAAATCATATCGCAGGACAATAAGACAGCTAGCTAGCAACTTCATCCCGAATGGTGATGTACTGTACAAAAGGCATGGAATAATGTTCACCTCAGATGTGTGACAGATGAAAAAGCTCACCAGATAATGGAATAGGTTCACGACGAAAAGCAAGGATTGCACATGAATGGTTTTTCTTTGGCAAGGAAGATCATGAATCTGGGATACTTTTGGCTGACCATGAATAAGGATTGTGCTAAATATGTGTAAAAATGCCACAAGTGTCTGATTTTTGCCAAGTTACAGAAGAGACCTCATATTTCGCTACAGCTGACGGTAACTCCATGGCCATTTACAACTTGGGGTATAGATGTCATTGGTCGTATTAGTCCAAAATTCTCAAATGGGCATGAATACATTTTTGTGGTCATTGACTACTTCACAAAGTGTGTGAAAACAACCTCCTATCATGTGTTGAATGCTAAAAAAGTAGCACATTTTATTCAGACCAATATAATATGTTGATATGGGTTTCCTTTTGAGATTATAATGGATAATGGCTTGCATTTCTAGAAAAAAGTAGTTAGTCTGTTTAAAAGGGAGAAGATTTAGCATCATAGATCTTCACCTTACCATGCACAAAATATGGGATAGTTGAAGCAGTAAACAAGACACTCAAGACTATCCTGCAGAAAAAGATTACCAGTCATAGGAATTGGCATGAGCATCTTTCATATACATTGTAGGGATATCAGACTTCCATTCGTACCCAACTGGGGTAACCCTTTATTCTTTAGTCTATGGCATGGAAGTAATCCTTTCAATTGAAATGCAAATCCGATCTACAAGAGTCATGCGTGAAAGTTAGTTGGATGAAGCATAATAGATCAAAGAGTATCATGATCAATTGGACACCATAGATGAAAAGAAAATGGATGCCTTGTATCATATTCAAGGTTATCAACAAAGACTAGCTAGGCATTTCAACAAAAGAATGATTGACAGAGGATTAAAGGAAGGAAACTTGATCTTGAAAGAAATCAGAGCTCTGATTCATGATCTAAGAGAAAAGCTTCAACCTAAATGGGTTGGTCCCTATATGCTTAAGAAGATCCTATTAGGCGGAAGAGCCATACGCATAGATATGGACAGCATTGAATTTTCAAACCCATGTAATTTGGATCACTTAAAGAGATGTTTTGTATAATGTTAGTGAGTTTTGTAAATAGAACTATAAAGATATGATTCTCCCAAGAAAAGAATTAAAATGTAAAAGTGTTACAGAGATATTTAGGCAGCCCATTCTGAGTACTATCAGAATCATAATAAAATCATCATTTATTGTGTCAAGGTTAATTGACTCTTGCTCACTAAGTTGAAAACTTGATAAAGTAGTTTAGGCAAAAATTAGAGCAGCTTGACGAGTTAAAAACCTGAAAAGTTGTCTCGAGCAAAAATTAGAGCAATAATAAAAGGAAAAAAAAAAAGAAGTAAGAAAGAAAAAAATGAATAAAAGAAAGAATAAAAGGAAAAAATGAGAAGAAAAAGAAAAAATAATGTAAATATCTCATTTTGGTTATCATTGATATGATAAGTATTCAAAAGGCATAAAATATAAATCCTATCCCATTCATCATGGTCAATATTAAAAATAAACTCTTACCTCATTTTATTCAAATCATAAAATCCCAAAGTTTAAATAAATGTCTAGATGTCTTAACTAATCCTAAGTGGACAGAAGCTAAAAAGAAAAATTCCTAACTACAAGTCTTCCTCCTCCTAGGATGAATATCCCTATCGTTATCAAAATCCTCATCATCAGCTGGTCTCCTATAACCTCCATAAACACCTACTCCCTTAGAATCTCTATCAGCAGTTGCTTTCTCAGAATCTCTAGTGTCAACTAGCTTCTCATAATCCCTCCTATCAGATAAATACATCCTTATCATCTTTTTCGCTCCACCAGCTAGTGCCTTTGTGTCAGTTATAGGTATAGGTGTGTCGTCAGTCTTCATGCCAGCCTCCAGCTCATTTATCAAGGTAACCCTCATAATTTTATCAATAGGCCAGACAGAAGCAATGAACCAGACATCATAACCCTCCAACTTATCTGACAAGTTAGCTGGTCTAACAAAATACATAAACCTCCTCCAACCATTCACTATGGCCTAGGAAACAGTACTAGTAATTAGAGAAGTAGGAAAAATAACCCCATTTGGTGGAATACCCTGAGACTGACCCATTTGCCTCAGAATCCTAGTTCTTTGATAAAAGATGGTCATTGCTATGTCTATCAATTAAACCATCCTATAACCATAACTCATCGTGATGAAGGAGCTAATCCCATACCATAGGCAGTACCACAGAAAATCCCTTGGATCTAACTCAAAGAGCTAAGCAATCCACTCCTTTTAAGAGTCAAAGCAGATCAAGGTTCTGTGCATGCAATACTTAGCAGCTAAATAGGGCAGCATATTTGGAGGACTCACTACCTTAAGGTGATCCTTCAACCAAACCTAAGTCATTTTAAAGCAAAAGTCAAAAATCAAGAAAGAGACCTAAGCATAAAATGATCAATAAAAGAAGAAGTTTGTACCCGAAGAATGACTAGGTTCACTATCCAGGATCCCTCCACTCGATAATAAGCATCCAAGCTAATAAAGGTTTCTGCTAGAATCAGACTCGCAATAGAACATCTCTGCTCCTTTTGAGAAATCAACTCCATTATATGTATATCTACCCAGCCATGAGAATTGGAAAAGAGACATCCAATTGTCAGACAGAAAATCAGAGCCAGCATCCTGAATTTCTGCCTATGAGAATCCTCGAGATCCTGGAACTCTGTAATCATTATAGTAAGATTAACTTGATCATCCTGTACCATGGAACTTGCCACATCATGACCTAAACCTAGTAGCCTCCTAAAAGGAAGAAAGTGGCCAACCCTAAATTTTGGGATAACTAAAGCAGTATATGGATTATTGCTTAGAATAGCACTAAATTCCTCAAAAGTAGGATACAACTCCTCCATGATAGCTCCAAAGCGGAAAACATGGTCAACTGGATCCCAAAAGTTCATATATGCATTTATAAAATCCCAGCCCACCATTACTCCTCTTAGGGTCAAAATAGAACTGATCCGATACCTTCCTAAATTAATCATGTCAACCTTGTCTAAGTTCTTAAAGGAACATATAATGGCTAAAATAGGGCTCCATGGAAAAGAATATTAGCTTTGAAAAGCAGAAAAAAAAAAGACTAAGAAAAATGGCTAAAAGAAGAGGAGCAATTTATAGTGATTTAAGCGTGAAGAATGAAGATTTAAATAGGAAAAAATCGCACAAAATGAGAATAGGACGTTGGTAGTACTGCCTCCCTTACCTAAAAGTGCCACCTAGGCTCACCAGAGGCAACACTTTGCCTGGATGGAGGTGCTATCACCTACTCTATAGCATGTTGGCAGCAACTCCCCTTCTCGCTGGCGGCAACACCTCCCTTTGCCGGCGGCAACCCTCCTTCTTACCAATGACAGCTCTATTTTATGGGTCTTTAGGCTGAGAAACTTCAGAACAGAATCATCGTGGAATTTTAGGATATGAATTGCATAAGTTTAGCATAAGCATGAATAAATTTAAGCACGATCTTGCATTAAAATTGCATAATTTTTGCACTGTAATATAAAACATCAGTTGCATAAACATCCATTCAGGTAGAAGGGTGCATAACCATCATAGCATGTATACATCAAACATCCATGAAGTATAATATATAAGAATTACACATATGCCAAAAAGTTTAGAAAGAAGAAGAAAGGAAAAACAAAATTTATAAAGTGTAATACCCTAGGAAGCCCCATCTTGTAAGCATAAATTGATTTTCAGTTTATGGTTTAAAATCATTGAAATGATGGAAAATAATTTTAGAGACACTGTCACACCCCAACTCCAGTGGTGCGACGGTCCTAGGGCAAGGGTAAGCTTAAGGCCACCATAAACCCGTAGAACTCACAGATCACTATACTCATAAATGCCAAGAACATAACATCATAAATTTCCATGTCCATACATAGA
>CANXYC010281893.1:0-23128 GCA_948193065.1 Aleurites moluccanus | reverse complement strand
AAAACCACAAATCTTGATTCAACATTGGGACAAAAGCAACAAAGTTCTTTGTTGGAAGCTGAATTGTTGAAAATTTCAAAAGAAGAAGAAAAACTACAGGCTGAAATTGAAAGGTTAATGACTCAAAAAGAAGAGCTTATCACCCGTAAGAAATCTGTTGCTTCCCAGTTGGAGAAAGACTTTGAAGATTCGCAAAATCTTAAAAGAGAAATCAAGAAGGCTAATGCTGAATGGCTTGGAGCTAAAGAAAAGCTTGCATTAGCTAATTTCCGTTGGAAACTGTTCAAAGAAGATCTAGGCCTTGGAAAGTCTAATGTTCCATAAAAGACTTTATGTAATCTTATTTCATTCTTGTATTCTTTTTTTTTTAATCATTCCTCATACTTAATAATTTCATTTAAATACAATTTATTTATTATAATGGATTTTATTTTAATAATAAATAAGAAGTTAGCTATTAGATGTCATCTTATTTTTTTTATGAAATACGGAAACTTTATTAATTTGTATTATAGCGTATACCATCGCACATTTCTCCAATGCAACATAAGATACACATGTTATGTACTATAATAAATATGCCAATATGTTCCTATCATATTATAAACATATCTAATTTTCAATGTAGTATGCTCTAAAGCTATTAATTATGTAAATATTTTTAATCTTATTCCATCTATGGTAATAATAATAGTAATCTTATTTATGATATTGTGTAGTATTTATTATACTTTTATTTATTTAGAATATTAGGCTACTATCCCTTAAGATACTTATTACATAAGTTTTTCTCAATATGAAAAATAGTGATAATTTTATCTAATATAAGTTTTTTAAAAATATTCATAACTATAGGATTCCACGCTTGGACTACATTAGTCCAGAAAAACCATCACATCTATTTGTCTTTCAAGTTAGTTGGTAATTATAGAGTGGAAGCAGTGAGTTACAAACTATTAGTATAAGAATAACATAATAAAATACATGGACGTTTAAACCTTATTGATTAATTAGTAGAAAATCAAATATAGACTTCTTTTCTTATAAAGAATGAGAATTTTTAGTTCAAAAATCTTTTAATTTTCATTTCAATAAAGAAAAGGATTGAAGTTATTTCAGACGAAAGATATTTTGAGATAAAAAAAAAAAAAAAATTTGAATAATAAAAATACTAGAATATATAAGAAAAATTAAGAAAATAATTTTCAAAAATTATATTGTAATAAGATATGAAATTAGATGGGCATTATCAGTTTGAAAGATTATCCATATTTTAAAATTTTAATTTTTTTTTACAATTATTTTGACTCTATAAAATGAAAAACTTGGATAGAAAATAAGTTTCTCAATGTTAGTAAAATATCTTTACCTTTATATTCTAAGATGAAGTATTTTAACTTTTCAATCTTGAATGTTTTTAGACATTCTAATTACTTTTAAATATTTGATTGGATATAATTTTATAGTTCAAACTTCTCAAATCTTCCATTAATTTGATATTAAGGTTTCACATGAATTCTTGATATTTAGAATGTCTTCATAATTGAAATATTCAAGCTTCTCAAATTATTTATTTAATTAACATCCATAATTTGAAGTCGTTTGATATTATCTAATTGACAACTTAGATGAAAGCAAAGTATAATAATCTAATTTTCATGTAAGTTTTAGTAATTATCAAAATCAAATATAAATTTGAGACTAACAAATTTGTCTTGTTTTATTTTACATGACGTCGGCCCAAAAATCAAAGCAAGCCCATTAGAATTCATCAACCCCAAAAAGATAAAGGGTGGTCTCAGAAGCAAACCCATTATGGAATAAAATGCCCAGATAAATAAAACCTAAAATAATGGATCAAAATGTACTGTTTCAGGTTTAGAATAAAATAACTGATGCAATTAGATCCTGAAAAAGCTCGGTTTCACTCCCACGTGGCCACGATATTTCATTCAAAAAAAGTAACTAACACAGGCATAATCTTCAACAAACGTGTGTCACTCACTAGTCAATTGCTTCATCACCACAGTATAAATAAGGCTTCTTAGCTTTATTTTAGCTCTCTATACACACATACAAGAAAACCTGACTATTATTCTTGCTCTAGTAGCATTTTTATCTCCTTTAAGTTGACGGCTAGGCCTATACACTCACTCACTCACTGATTAATGGCTCTGGCAGTCTACATATCAGACCTCGAGGCAACAGAGTTGACAATTTAAACTGATATACTGAGTCATTTCAGGACATATTGATTGCACCAAACCTCCTTATTTAGATTAATTGAAGGTTAACCTATATATTAATTAGGCTGGGTTCCTACCACTGTTGGGTTTTGTTAGCCTTGATTATAGTTTAAAAAATTTATTAGATTGTAACACGAGCTCATTATTAAAACAATCTAAATATTATTATACTTGATTTGGTTAATTAATTTCAAATTATCATTTTTAGTGCAAACATCTTTTTGACACGCCTAATGAAAAAATTCTTAAAAAAATAATTACGGCAAAAAACAACAAAGTTGCAGAAAAAAATTGCAAAGACAAATGACTTGAGTAGGACATCAATTAATGCTACTGGTGACCTTTTATGATAAAAGGTAGCCAATTCAAACCTAATCGATCCATACTATAATCGGCAACCGATTGAACCAAGGGCCGCAACTTTAAGAGCGACCGACCAAAAGGCTATTGCAGATGGGGTAGTCCGAGAAAATCATGACCTTTACATGGGAATGATGCATCAATTAGCCACTGTGATGAGATTGATGGTGGACAAGAATCAGATAGTGCAGAGAACTGTCACGACCTATTTTTGGATCGCAATGGTACTAGGATGCGGGAGATGCTAATGGCGACCGACATCCGTAGAACCCAGTATTACATGCATAATCTATAACCATCAATTAATTATCAATATTACTTAATTACCATTCATTCTGCCATTTACTGCAATTGGCTGTAACAGTCATTATATCATATCAAATAATCATCATGTAACTCATAATATCATCATATACATATACATGTTCATTTCCTAGTTAACCCATACATATCTCATGGAGCAGCTAGATTATGGTCACCAAAATAATAATACAGAATTAGAATATATACATCAAAACAACTAGCAAAAATCCTCGAATGACAGATGACAGGATTCTACAATCTACTCCTCTCCTGAAATGGGTAAACAAAGAAAAAGTGAGTATATAAGATACTCGGTGAATCTATATGCATCAAACAACAGGTAACAATGGATCAATGGTAGCAATAGGTCAGATAACAATATACAGAATCAGTAATAGGTTACAGTATAGACAAAGAACAAAGTATAGGCTCAATATCATATGGAAAGACAGATAAAGAGATGGACTGTATTGAATCATACAATCTCCAGTAGAATCAGTATGGACCATATATGAACATATAGTCTCCAGTAGCATATCAATATTAATGAGCGTAAGACTGATAAGGTCTTATGGCCAGGATCATAACTCCTCCTAACTAGGGTATCAGTAATACAATGTGCACATCGTCGATAGTATTTTTCCACTACCTTGTCGGATCGGTAGCTTTATCAAGCCACATCAGGATCAATATAAAGAAACAACATATCAATGGATACCATTATGCAACAATGGTATCCTCCATATCAATAAGCTCAATATCAATCAATCAGTTATCAATAAGATCAATGGCATTGTAGTAGGTGACATACAAACATTGGTAAGTGGTTTGGTAATCAATAAAGACATGGAACAAAAGTTGGCTCAGCAAAAGGAAACGGTAGGCCAATTGGCATGCCAACATCGTTGGTGACAATGACATTCAAATAGTAGGCCTATGGAATGCAAACAATAGGCCAAAGACAAAATGAACTAGGCATTTTATCAAACACTTGGTGGGCATACAATGGCATTCCAATAGGTTAGGTTAGAGTGCAAATTTGACTTGCCCAACTCAACCAACAACAAGTCACATTTGCAATTATATAATAGGCATCAAAGAAACAATATTAAATGGGATCAAATTGGCTAGGGAAAATAGGGCAAAAATCAAACAAAATATAAGGCAATGAATAATGAATTAGGTTTGGCCAACATTGAACTTTTACATATGAATTCCAATCTCAATTTCAATGATATAGGCATGTTAAAAGATGCATATAAGACTCATCTAAACTTCCAAATAACTTTGAAAAATTGAAGTTCCTCACAAACCACCAATGGAGCCAAATAAGGCAACCTTGCCAATTCTTGAATTCTACATCAAACCATTCATCAATTAGTTATCTATTAACCTCCAATTGACATATTCTAATATCAGTTAACACTAACTAACACTAATTCAAATAGTTAAGACTTACAACTTCCATTAGGTTAGGGAAATTTAGGAATTCCTATCAATTTGCATCAGTTGATGCAATTAACCTTAAAACCCATCAAATTCAACTCCTAAATCATCTAAATAAACCATTAAAACAAACTAACTAACTTCTTACCTTAATGTGTTGTTCCTGCCGAATTGATGAAGCTTCCAATCCTTGGTTTTATTTGCTCTTCCTTGAAATTTGATGGTGGAAATGGAAAGAACTAAGTTAATAATCAAGTTTTCTATTAATTTTCTTAAGAAATTTGATGGAAGAATTGAAAAATTGGATGAAAATGAGAGAAACGGAGTTTAGCCAAATGAGAAATAAAAGAAGAAGATGAAGATTTTTGCCTAAGTGTTCTAATATATATTAAAATCAATTTGGCAAATTATAACTTAATTCCCGAACTTCCATAAGTTACACTTTGACCCCAACTTCTTCTGTAATTTATTCCGACAATTCTGTCAGGATTTGCATTTCAATGTGGGGAGTCAATAAGCTTATTTTAATATATACTTATTTATAAAAAAATGGTTTCAGAGTCATTCTGTAACTCTGACAGACCAATTTTTACTATTCACCTTAAAGTTCATTTTATGTACAATTTTGCCATTGGTTACTTTTTCACTGTTCCTAAATGATTTTCACTTCTTTATTTTTACCAAAATTATATATGCTTTATGGTGATCTTTTACCCCTAGGTCAATTTTAGAAATTCTTTTACTGATCGGACTGTTAATTCCTCTGCCACTTTCAGGAAAAGTAACTAGTTCGCTTTCTAACTGTGTCTCTAAAATTATTTCCCATCATTTCAAGACTTTTGAACCACATACTGAGAACTAAATCATGCATATATATATTAGAGCTTTCTAGGGCATTGCAAGAACTATTGATAGGTCACTTGACTTATTCACCGCAACATTGACCTATTTCGTCGAACCCATAGAGGGAGGAAATGATGAATGGCCAGCAGGAGGAACTTTGCCTACCAATTCAGGAGAAACACCCTTAACCAGAGGGACAAACTGTGTAATGGCAATGTTAAACTACTTCACAGAACTGATATAGAGGAGCTTAATAAATACTATATGTTGGGAGCTTGAGCTAACTCAGGTAATAATCATAATCCTTTGTATAATGCCACACCACTTAATGCTTATAATAGGAGGGATGAAAACCCTTTGTATGCCTGATATTAGGAGCAAAGGTCGATCTATCATCCTAACGATGTCAATTATAGAGGTCTTGACGCCTGGGAAAATAGAAAAGATGGAATGCCACCCGTTGTGGATAATGACCTGGCTAGAGCCCTAAGAAGAATGAGAGTGGAATTCTAAGATAATGCTCGACCATTGTATAGGAAACCATACCACAACTGGATTGACCGACTGTGACATTGGCTGATCTGGCAAGAACCATACAAATGCCAGAAGAATCGACCGAGAAGTATGTGGCTCGATTTAGGAAGACTATAGCTTACTGTAATGCCAACATTTCAGAAGCCAAGCTGGTAAATTTAGCCTTTAGTGGAATGAACATTATTGTTCGGGGACATTTTGAAGATCATAGATTTAGAGATTTTTATGAAATTTTTTACCGAGTCAACAATTATGAAAGGCTACTGAAAGAGAATGATTAGAGGAAAGCTTCCATTGGAGGTATATATTACCAAGATACTTTGGAAGTTACAATAGTTGAACAAGATGAGTACATCTTAGAATAAGAAGAGGAAGTTTTCCTTATTGAGCTTAAGTCTGATGCATCATATGAATGTTTAGCTCTAAGCAAACCTTCAGCCTTAAAAAAGAAGTCAAGTGAACAAAGTTCAAACCGAATAACACGAGAATACTCCTTTAACCTTAATAAGGCCAAAGAAATATTTGATTGCTTGCTTAAGGACAATCATATAACTCTATCGACTGGGAAAATTCTTCCACTAGTTGAGAAGAGAGCAAAATGGGACTACTACAAATGGCATATAACAAAAAACCACATAGTCTTCTCTAATATCATCCAGAAGGCCATCTAGGATGAAAGGTTGGCCTTCCCAAATATGGGTAATGCATAAGTAGAGACAAATCCCTTCCTCAAAACTTCAATCAAAATAGCTGAGGTAGCATGTCAGGTACTAAAAATACTAGGGGCAGGATCCGTAAGGCTGAACCCTGTAGTACGACCAAAGAAGAAAGTAGATATGCAGACCAAGGATGAGAGGAAGAAACAAGTGAATACTGAGTCACAATAAGTTTGGCACATTATGGCTAGATAGATGCCAAGGTAATTAATTCAAACACCTATATCACATTTTCATCTTACAACTTAGAGTTTCAGGTAGTTGTTAAAGTCAAAAAGCAGGGGGCATCTGAGAAACCACCATTAGTAAAACAAGAGGTGAGGTTGAATCAACCAAAAAGGCAATGAAAGGACATAGTTGTTCAAAGGCCAAAACCTCTAGTTCAGCCATAACATAATGAAAGGGAGAGGTATATGAGAGAAAATACCTCTACCGATAGAAGCTGAGCCCTATAAAACGGAGATAACCGATCTAGAGACCTGAGAGATTGACTAAGGACATCTGAAACTTTCAGGCCCAGACCCTAGTACATTCAGCAATGGGATGCTCATGAGCCAAGGCGACATAATATATTTGAGATGTTCGACCAAATGCCAACCAATAGGCCAATCATGACCAAGACTCAAAAAAGGAGATGGTAGAGACAAACAGGCTGAAAGGCCAACTAGTAGAAAGAGTCCAATAGAAGGAGAAAAAGGCTTAAGGTTCTAAGAGCCTAGCGAAATAGATGCAAGACCAGTAGGCTAGTCAAGTCGAGCAAATTCCCTAGGTTACTGAAAGGCTACAATTAAGGGATAAGAAAAAGTTTGTCGAGGTGAAAGCACGATTGAAAGAGGATAAATAGAGGAGTGCAACCTTAAATGTAAAAATATATCAGCTGATGACAAACCTAAGCCTTATGACAAAAATTTAGTGGATTAGGGTCAAAGAGAATAAGTGTTTGGGTTCCAAAGAAAAAGCAATTGTTTGAGCCTAACGATAAAGTTAAAAGCAAGGTGGGCTTGGGGGCACGTGTTAATATAGGGAGTTATTTGCCATTGGAATTTTTGCTTATACCTAGACAAATGTCCACATTGGATGGAGACATCTTGGAAGTAAAACCAACAAACGATGATGAATTAGAAGTTCAACAATCTATCATCATTGAATAGCCACCCAAGGGTCTGATAAACCACATTCGACTTCTCTATATTAAGGTCAAATATAATGGTATTATGGTCAATGAGGTGCTGGTTAATAACGGAGCATGAGTTAACTTCTTTGCCGTTTAGAATGCTCAAAAAGCACAACTTCAGTAGAAATGACCTTGAAAAGGTTGATGTATCAATGACCGACTTCACTGAGGGAGAGACAAGGAAAAAAAGGTTCTTTCTTATACAATTAAAGGTCAGTAGAGAGGTTTGGACATAAGGACTATTCATGGTAGAGTGAAAAGTAATTACAATATCCTTCTAGGCTGAGATTGGATCCACTCGAACGGTTACATTCCTTCCTCTATGCACCAAGCTCTGATTTGGTTTAGGAAGGGGTATGTGGAGATTGTACATGCTAACCAAAACCCTTTCCAGGAGGAGGTTCATATGACTGATGCAGTATTCTATAAGCATCAAACTAAAGTCATTGAATTTGTCTTTGATAATGACAAGTGAAGTAAAAAGCCATCTAAGATGAACACATTGGATCAATCTCGGATCATGGCCGAGGAATTACTTTGGACAACATCGACTCGCAAGTCAAACACCTATAATAAATAGGTATCAATTACTTCATAATGAAAGAAAGAATGCTGGAACAAGATTATGGATCTTGTTCGACAACACAACATTATTGTGGCCAAATGTATTTGTGAGGATGAAGTTTAGGATCCTTCAGCCCAATTGAAGTTAACTGATTTGAAATTAGCATCCCCAAAACTAGAGGACTAGCCAACCGAGGTGCAGGACCCCTTAAAAGAGGTTGATGTAGGCACCGATGGAAAGGTTCAGCCTATATTCATTAGTGCAAAGCTAAATGCAGAGTTCGAGGCGAAGCTTATTGCTTTACTAAGGGAGTTCAGGGATTACTTTGCCTGGGTTTATAAAGAGCTTCTTGGCTTAAGTTGAAAGTTAGTTAAGCATCTATTGACCATAAAGCTTGGTTTTCAGGCTGTTCAAACAACTCATGCACCGAATGTCCAAAGAAGTAGAGGAGTTTGTTCATAGAAGATGGATTTATAAGAACGACCTCATATGTGGAATGGATGTCAAACATCGTTCCTGTGATTAAGAAGAATAAAAAAGTTAAGAATTTGTGTTGATTTTAAGAACTTGAATTTAGCAACTCTTGATGATGAGTATGCAATGTCGATCTTGGATATTATGATTGATGCATCATTATGTAATTAGACTATTAGCTTCATGGATGGGCATTCGAGTTATAATCAAATTAAAATAACCGAGGAGCATGTTAGCAAAACAAATTTTAGATGTTCAGGGTCGATTTGAGCTTATGAATGGGTTGCAATGCTATTTGGCCTAAAGAATGCTGGGGCAACATACCAGAGGGCTATAAACACCATATTTCATGATATGATAGGTAAATTCATAAAATTATAAATTGATGATGTAGTAGTTCAATCTCAGTAAAAGGAGCAACATTTGGACAATCTACTTAAATCTTTTGAGCACATAAGTGAACATAACTTAAAGACGAACCCAATGAAATGTGCATTTAGGGTATCAGCTAGTAATTTCTTAGGTTTCTTGGTGTATCAGCGAGGCATTGAAGTTGATAAAAATAAGGCCAAGGCAATCATAGAAGCCAAGCCACTTTAAACTAAAAAAGAATTACAAAGGTTGATCGGGCATATTAATTTCCTAAGAAGATTCATAACAAACACGACAGGTAAGCTTCATCCATGGCACAGTCTTTTGAAAGTGAAAAATGATGTCGATTTTGTTTGGGATGAGACTCACCAAGCCGTGTTTGATGAAATCAAAGTGTGCCTAACTAAGCCCTTTATGATGACTCCTCCTAGAAAGAACTAGCCCTTGATTTTATACATATCAGTCTTTAAGGATTTGGTGGGTTGCATGTTGGCATAATAGCAAGATGGGTTTGAAAGGGCAGTTTACTATTTGAGTAGAAGCTTAACCGAGACTGAACTTAGATATACTGCCATGGAAAAATTGTGCCTCACCTTGTACTTCTCTTGCACAAAATTTAGGTATTATATATTGCCAGTGGTGGTTTTGGTGATAAGCCAAATATATATCATTAAGGACTTGCTTTATCGGCCATTCTTGAGGAATAAGCTTGGGAAGTGGGCAATTGTCTTGTCAAAAGTGACCCTCACTTATGTGCCACAGAAGGCTGTTAAAGGACAAGCACTGGCCGACTTCTTGGCACACCATCCTACCAAGGACGAGCCAGTGAAGTGATTAATTGTTGGTTCAGAATCTCATAAAAGATGTGGTTTGATGGATCCAAGACAACTAGTTCGACAGGGGCTAGCATAGTTTTGACCTCACCAAGAGGCATCATTACCAAGTTAGGGTTTGTCCACAGTTTTCCTTACATTAACAACCAAGTCAAGTATAAAGTCCTTCTCATTAGTTTGAAAATTCTAGCTGAACTTGGTGTTTGACCAGTTGATATCAAGGGGGATTCTCTTTTGGTTATAAAACAAGTCCCAAGGGATTTTAAATGTGAATCTCTATCATTATAGCTGTATTGCAACAAAGCCATGCATTTATTAGACAAATTTGAGCATTTCACTTTGGAATATACACTGTGAGCTGAAAATGAGGAAACTAATCAATTAGCTCAAAGGGCTTCAAGTTACTTAGCTTGGTTCAGTGAAGTACCCCTAGAATATAGGTTGACTTCAATACTATGTATCAAAGGCTTAGATTGGCTTAAGAAACAAGTGGAGAAACACTAGGGGTTTTGTAATACCCTTTATCTATATTGCTTGTGCTTTGTACTTTGATTGATTGTCTTCGAATGGATTTGTTTAAGTGGTGATAAATTTTGATTTTCTATTCTATTCTATTCTATTTTGTTTTCTGTTAGTTCAATATGATAGAATGTGATTTGTTAATAATAGATAGCTCTTAGAGTGAGAATTTCATATGTTAAGTTGTGTTGGATAAGTTTTAGTTAAGTTAGATTGGAGAAATATTGAGATATACCTCAGGCTTTTTTCATGGGATTGCAAAAAATTCCTGTATGAATTTCAAATTTTCATCAGATTGCTTTTACAGGCGTGAAAGGTCAATCTTTATAGGCATGAAAGGTCGATCTTCACAAGTGTGAGTCCTTCTTTCATAGGAGTGAAGCGTCAGGTTCTATATATTTCAGCTCATTTGTCACTTATTCAAAAATTAAAATATTTTCTCTCTCTTCTTTATTTCTCAACCACCAAACCCTAAATCCATTCCATATGTACTTCTAGGATATTAATAACTACATTAATGCTCCATTTTGGAAGGGAAACACTTTAATAAAGTTATTGAATCATCTCAAGTTTAAGATTTCTTCAAAATTCCCATTTATGGAGAAAAAGGTATTTTTCTTCATATTTCGATTTCTATTATGATTTGAGATTATAGGTTATTAGAATAGTTGTATATGAGTTATGGGGAGTATATTAAATGCATTAATAGCTATAGATTTTGGTTGTTGGAAGAATTAGGGCAAATAGTTAATAGTAATATGAATAGTGTAAATTCTTATATTCTTCCATAAATTTCTTAAGGAATGGTTATATTAAGTTTAAGAACTATCTAAATAAGCTTTAAAAAATCTTTAATTACAAGAATTTGTTATGGATAATGTTAGATAAGGAAAACCCTAAATTTGTGAATTTGTTTGAATGTGTTAGGCTTGAAGCTTTAAGTGTAATCAAGTGGATTTGGAACTTGATTGAAGGATGCTTTGGGTTTGTTTGTTGCTTTGTAGAGGTAAGTTATGCATATGTGTTTTGTATATTTGTATATACATATATACATATATATATATGATTCTTTCGTTAATATTCATTCCGAGCATATATATGAAATTGTTAAGTTGGTAATTTTTGAACCAACAATATTTGTTATAAATCTATCTTTGTTTCCATTACTATGTTTTAGAGTTGGTATTGTTACCCATTTCTTTGGAACCGACTCTCTATTATAGTATAAACCTATTATTCTGGAAATGTGCTTGATTATAAGAATCTTTGTTATAATTTGTCATGACCCGATTTTGGATCACGACGGTCCTAGGTTGCAGGAGATGCTAATGGCGACCAACACTCGTAGAACCCAGTATCATATGCAAATAGCTATAACCATCAATTAATTAATCAATTTACTTAGTTACTATTCATTCTACCATTCTATAAATTGTCTGTAATTTTTAATATTGTTGGCTGTAACATCTATCATAACATGTCATATCAATACTCATACACCATAATATGTCATACATACATGTTCATAGCCTAACTAACCCATACATACCCCATGGAGCAGCTAGATTATGAACATCTAAAATATTATATTTAATATAATTACATTGCTATAAAAGTTTGCAGAAAATCATATAGTGTTTGAAATTGGGATTCTGCTATCTACTGTGCACCTGAAAATGGTAAACAAGGAAAAGAGTGAGTATATAAGTTACTAAGTGAATCTAATATGCATTGCCAATAAAAATAAATTGGTTCAATAACAAAGATAAGCAGAGTGGATAAATATGACAATCTGCCCAATAAAAATCAGAATACAGGATCAGTTACAAGGAATGACAGTAAGGTCAATAATCATATTAAGGGAATGGTATCACATGGGTAAGACAAATATAGGGCTATGAAATACGTAGACTATGTGTAATCACACAATCAATCTCATATCAATAAACATAAGACTGATCAGGACTTATGGCTAGGACCAATAACCTTTCCCAGCTAAGGTTATCAATAAACAATGTGCACATTGTCGATAGTATGTACCTATTATCCTGTCAGAGCGGAAGCTCTGTCAAACCACATTAGGGTCAATACAAGTATGAAACAAGTCATTAGATGCCATTATGCAATAATGGTATCACCAAGTAACAATATTACAATATCAATCATTTCAAGTAGGAATTTAAACAATAGGATAACAATAATCAACAGATATGTAATGGCAATTGGTTTGGTAATTAACAATGGAATGGAACATATATTGGTTATACATATGCAAATGGTTGGCACAATTGGCATGCCAATGTCACTGGCGATAATGACATTCAAATGGTAGGCTTATGGATGAAAAAGTGATAGGCCTATGATAAAATAACTAGGCATTTCATCAAATACTTGGTGTGCAATGTTGGACAAGCCATTTGGTTAGGTTTTGGTGCAAAGTTGGCATTGCCCAATTATCCAACAATAAGGTCACAATCAAGGCTACACAATAAGCAATAAATATACAACATTAAACATCAATCAAAGCATTGAATTAAACATATGGTTCAGCCAAAATGGAGGTTCACCAAAATGAATTCCAATCTTTAATTCAATGCTATAGACATGTAACTTGATGCATATTAAACTCACCTAGTACTCCAAATTGCCTTGAAAAATTGATTTCCCACCTATTACTTCAAAGGAGGCAAAAATGGCAACTTTGGCAATCTTGATTTTCTATAACAAATTGACCACAAATTAATCATCTATTAGCCTCTAATTAATATATTCTAAGCTTAAATAACATAAACCAATACTAAATCACATAGTTAAATCAAACAACTTCACTTAGGGTTTGAAAATGAGGGAAAAGTGTCCAAATGCATCAATTGATGCAATCAAACACAAAACCCATCTAATTCATCATCTAAATCATCTAAACTAACCATAAAATCAAACTAACTAACTTGTTACCTCAAGTTGAGATTCCACCCGAAATGCCAATGAAGAAATCCTTGATTCCCTTTGTGATTTAAAGGAAGAAATGGCTTGGAAATGGAAAAACAAGGTTTGAAATAAAGTTTTCTATGGTTTTTCCTTAAGAAATTTGCTATAGAAATGGAGGAAGAATGAGGAAGTGGTTCGTCCAACCCAAAGGAAAAAGAAGAAGATGAGCAAATTTGGCTAAGGCAAATCTTAAATATTAAGTCATAATGGCAAATTATATTTTGGTCCTTAAACTATCAAGTATTCATACTTTGACCCCAACTTATTTTGTAATTTATTCTGACAATTTTGTTGAGAATTAGATTTCAAAGTGAGGAATCAAAAGGCTTATTTTCATTTATACTTTATTATAAAAATAGTTTCAGAGTTATTCTGAAACTTAGACAGATCACTTTCCACTATACCCCTTAAAGTTTCATTTATTTACAGTTTTGCCATTACTTACTTTTTCAGTGTTCCTAAACATTTTTCACTTCTTTCTTTTTACGAAAATTACACATGCATATATGTGGTCCTTTACCCCCTGATCAAAAATCAGAAATTCATCTGTTGCCCATACTGCCATTTTCTCTGTAGTGTTTCCAACATCGACAATTTTTGAAAAAGTATTTCATTTGCATTCTAACTGTGTCTCTAAAATTATTTCCAATCATTTCAATGATTTCAAACCAAAATTTGTGAACTATATTATGCATTTAAGATAAGGTTTCCTAGGGTATTACATAACTATTGTATCTTGAACCTAGAATGTGTATAGTAAGAACTCCTTCCTTACGAGGAAAAAATCATAGGATTGTGTGCATTAGTGACTCGATTGATAGAGTCAAAGTATCATGGTTCTTCCTAAAGGGGACAAAGTTTCTCTAGGCGTGTGTTAATGCAAACACATATATTCTTTAAGGAGATCGTAGTACTCCTGTTCTGTTATGGATGTCATTAGACTCTTATTCTATTTTTGTTGTTCTGACATTTACATTACTTATATATATATCTATGAACTGTTTGTACAGGTTATTTTGAATTGTATGGGGCATATATGATAAAGGGAAGTTGTGATATTTTTCCTATGTCAATAGTTGAAGAGGTAGACGCACTATCAAAAAATTTGGATGAAGTTGATTTTCTGGCAAAAGTGAGTTTTACACTACCATCAGAGAATTGGGTTATATTTCTCAAGTTTGAATTGGGTTCAGTATGTTTTGGGCTTCAAGTTGGATAGCTCATTCTAAAGTCCAATCTTCTGGTAGGTAATATCTTTCCATTGAATTTTTCTTAGAATGACTGTCAGTTTGAAGCAAAAGGGTTTCTCCTTTTAGTGAGTGTTGGATGTGTTTTGAGGCAAAAGAAGTATTCATTTCCTCCTTTTCAAAACCCTCTTCCTCAAAAGAGGGCAAAGGAAAAGAAATTCTTACTATTTCAAAAAATGAGATGGTTTTTCCCTCTAAAACTCCATCTCAAAATATTTCAAATCCTCCAAATATTTATGAGATTGTTATTTCAAAGAAAAAATAATTTTTGAAAACCAATGAATATTTGGAGAAAAATCATTTTGAAAATATTTTAGCAATAGAGGATGGATTCTATATAGAAAATTCCTCCAAAGCAATTTCAAATTTATTTTTAAAAGGATGGTACTTCAAACCATAGGACAAAACAAAACCACAGTCCTATTATCTATCCATTTTGCAAGCAACTGACTCAGCCAAATTCAAACATTTCAAAAAACACCTAGACCAATCAAACCCATCCTATTCAACCTGCACCATTCAAAATATTCTGTCACCTCTAGGAACAAACTCCCGGAATGAAAGATAGATGGTCAAACTATTCAGTCTAAACACCCTCCTTTTATAAAGATTTCTATTCCTTATGGTGAACATGAGATAGAAGTAGTGCCTTTCAAAAAAGTTTAGGATAAAGATTCTAGAAATGTTAAGAATATCGTCCTTTAGAACAACTTTTCAAATGCTAATTTTTAAATAATAGGAAAAAAAATGACTAGGATAGAAAGCCAGATCCAAAAGTCAGTTTTCTCCTCTATTATTGTTTCCAAACCTATAGGATTAAAAGAAAAAAAACTTAAAAATCCAGTCTTCAAACCCTTTCAGGTTTCAAAAAATTGTCAACAACAATTCCAAACCAACAAACTTGAGTTTGTTCATGCTATTAGAGATCTTCAGAGCAGGATAGGGCAAACCTCTACTTCCCAAACTACCTCTGAATCCTATATATATATAACACCTAAAACTCCTCAATCCCAATCTAGAAACATTAGTGCTATAGAGTAAAACCAAGCGACTTCTAATGAAGAAGCTCTCAAACAGGAAGAAATTCCTCAAATCTGTAGACTGACCTAGCAGAATCCTGTTCCTAAGATTATAGCTCCAGACTTAGGGCTAGAAAATAGACTCAATATCTTAGTTCAGTTTAGATTCAATGCCTCATCTGTCTATGAGTGGAACATAGATGGTATGATTGAATATAACATCTTTAGTTTACTCCAACAGATAACAATGGCAGCAAATGCCTATAGGATCCAATTAGGAACCTCAGATAAACCAATTGCTGAACTCCTAATAGCTGGTTTTTCCGGACATCTAAAAGGATGGTGGGATTATTATCTAACTCCACACCAACAACAAGGAATCTTAAGTTCAATCAAAACCTTTAAGGATGAAACACCTTTTCTAGATGATTTAGGTAACATTGTAGAAGATGCGGTGTCAACCTTAATCTTAGCCATATCTCTCCATTTCATAGGAGACCCCTCACATCTCAAAGACAAAAAAAATGAACTCCTTAGCAACCTTAGATGTAGGAAGCTTAGTGATTTTCAAAATGCTTGTTGAATTTTCTAAAAGTGCAACAGGCCCAAAGATTTTGTCAAGAAACTTAGATGCAAATGCAAGGGATCTCTCAATTGGTGTTATGGTGCCTTGAGTTATGTAATGGCCGAAAAACCTAACATGTGTTTGAAAAAGAGAATTTTTGGATTTTGAAACTACTAGACCATTGTTCTTTGCAACATGCAAAAATGTCTATAGGTGTTTGAAATGTTGTTCAATTGAATTTGAAAAAATTAATACATCATCAATATAGACGATGCAAAAGTTTGAATAGGGATTAAAAATGTCATTCATAATCCTCTAGAATTCTGATGGAGCATTTTTCAAGCCAAAAGGCATGACATTCCATTCATACTATCCAAAAGGGACTGTGAATGCAATTTTATATCTATCCTTAAAATGGATTTGAATTTGCCAAAAACAAGATTTCATATCAAATTTTAAAAATATGAAAGTTGAATGCAACTTTGAAAACAAGTCTTTTTTGTTTGGAATAAGATACCTAATCCATTTAAAAAGAACAGTAGAATTGGTTCCTGTTAGTGAATTGTTGAGTGGAGGTATAGTAGTAAGTCCCATCTTGAGAGTCATAAGGCAGTAAACCTGGTGGCCATACTCTTGTTCATTCAATAGTAATTTATTTTTATTATTTATTTACAAAAATGAATTTAGATCTGTTCTTCTGTAGAACCACATCTCTTTCAAACTCTTATACCTCTAATTTTTCAGAGTTCAAAAGGATAATCAATAGTGAGGAAATCACTATTGAAGATTTTTCAAAACAGATTGATAACTGGGATATTCCCAGGATTCAACAAAAACAAATTTTTGAATCTTTAAAATTTTCAAAACTCTTCAAAACTGATTTCACAATCAAAATTGAGGAGAGATATTTAAATTTCAAAACCCTTTGAGGAAATCCAACTTCTTTCTTCATAGTTTCTTAAAAAACATAGGGATAGATCATATAAGTACATACATATAGGATTAGTCCAGGTAGGTATTAAACTTTTAACTAGAGAAGGATTAGATACCCTGATCTAACTAGTCCTAAAAGATGCTAGGTTTTTCAACTTTACTGATTCTTTGTTAGGAACTGTAGAGTCCAGCCTTAACAAAGGACCAATCAGCTTTAGTTGTTATCCAAGTATAACTATCTCTTTAAATGATAAAAATATTTTAAAAAGTATAGTTCTTCAAATTAAGACTCATAACTATAAAATGCTTACTGAATCTATTCCAATAACATTAATTTTCAAAATTCATTACAAGGCAATGATTTATGCTTTTGTCTCAAAACACATCCAATACTCACCAAAAGGAGAAACATTTTGCTTCAAACTGACTTTTCAAAAGCCAACACTATCATTCTAAGAAAACTTCAATGGAAAGACATTACCCTACTAGAAGATTGGACTTTAGAAGCAGCTACCCAACCTGAAGCCCTAAAACAGACTGAACCCAATTTAGACCTGAGAAATATAACCCAATTCTCTGATGGTAGTGTAAAACTCACTTTTGCCAGAAAATCTACTTCATCCAGATTTTCTGACAGTGTGTTTAGCTCTTCAACTATTGATATAGGAAAAGTATCCCAATTTTCCTCTGTCATATATGCCCTATATACTTCAAAAGAACCTGTACAAACAGCTCAAATCATACAGCTAAGGTATTCTACATATGATATACCCAGATATACCAGAGAAATACCCAGCTCTACATTTCAAAACATTGACTACCAAACAAATATACCAGGACCAGTATATATTGATAGCTAATCTCCAAACCAAAAAGAATAACATATGTCCCCACCTTTTTCTCCTACCCTCTACTATCACCCAAAATATTGAAGCATAAATAAATGTCCTTGAAAAGGATTTTCAAATTGATAAAAAGCTTCTTTATGAAGATTTTTATCCAAAAAATAATGAATCAAAGAAAATTTGAATTTTTCAAAACTTCTTGAAAGTCAGAAATGAAATTCAAGAAAAAATATTATGATTTTTGTAATGAGCATAAAGTTCAAATCAAATTTTTTGATTGGTTTGAAATTTATGCAAATCAAAATAATATTGCATATCCTTTCAAAAATTCAAACAAATCTGTTAATCCTGTCACCTCTAGGAACAAACTCTCGGAATGGAAGGTAGATGGTCAAACTATTCAGTCTGAACACCCTCATTTTAGAAAGATTTCTATTCCTGATAGTGAACATGAGATATAAACAGTGCCTTTCAAAAAAGTTCAGCATGAAGATTATAGAAATCTTAAGAATATCATTCTTCAAGACAACTTTTCAAATGCTAATCTTCAAACAATCGGAAAACAATTGACTAGGATAGAAGGCCAGATCCAAAAGTTAGTTGTCTCCTCTACTGTTGTTTCCAAACCTATCGGATTAGAAGATAAAAAACTTAAAAATCCAGTCTTCAAACCCTTTCAGGTTTCAAAAAATAGTCAACAACAGTTCCAAACCAAAAAACTTGAGTTTGTTTATGCCATTAGAGATCTTCATAGTAGGATAGGGTAAACCTTTACTTCCTAAACTACCTCCGAATCCTATAGACATATAGCACCTGAAAGTCCTCAATCCCAATATAGAAACGTTAGTGCTATAGAGCAAAACCAAGCGATTTCTAATGAAGAAGATTTCAAACAGGAAGAAATTCCTCAAATTAGTAGATTGACCTGAAAGAATCTTGCTCCTAGGATTACAACTCCAGACTTAGGGCTAGAAAATAGACTCAATATCTTAGTTTAGTCTAGATTCAATGCCTTATTTGTCTATGAGTGAAACTTATATAGTATGACTGAATATAACATCCTTAGTTTACTCCAATATATGACAATGGTAGCAAATGCCTATAGGACCCAATTAGGAATCTCAGATAAACCAATTGTTGAACTCCTAATAGCTGGTTTTTCCAGACAGTTAAAAGGATGGTGGGATTATTATCTAACTCTATACCAACAACAAGAAATCTTAGGTTCAATCAAAACCTTTGAGGATGAAACACCTTTTCTAGATGATTTAGGTAATACTATAGAAGATGTGGTGTCAACCTTAATCCTAGCTATATCTCTCCATTTCATAGGAGATCCCTCACATCTCAAAGACAAAATAGCTACAGTAGTGTCTGCAGAAATAAAAAAATAAAACTTTACAATATTGATAGTAAGAATGACTTTAGATTTTCTTATTTTGAAAACAATTCCTTAATTAGTGACTTTATAGGGAGTTATCAAATTGATAAATGAAGTTCCTAATATAGCCATCTGATTTAGGTTTTTATAAGAATAAAAATATTCTTTAACGCAATAGTTCCATTGATAACTGAAGTTTCAGTTTTTTTGCCAATGGTCTATTTTAATTTATTGGCTGTTGAAAGAGTTTTATTTTTTGTTTTATGATATGTTTTAAGAACCAAATTATACCTGCTATAGTTGAGATATGCATCTATATCAAATAGTATAATTTTTTCCAATTGAAAATCATTTGAAAAAATAATTTTGATTTGAATTAAATATTTTTGGGAAGTGATTTCTCTCAAAATATTTATAAAATTCTCTGGAAACTATTTCCAAATCTTCCAGGTTTGGAGATTCAAGATTCTTTAATTGATCATCTGAATCTGTTTTATTTTTTGAACCAACACTTAAGATTGAAATAAGATTTTAAAGACATTAAAAATCATTTTTCTGTTTTTCTTTAAGCTTTTTGAATTCTGATTTTATCTCTTTAATCTCTTTTTGAAGATTTTGAACATTTGTTACAAGTTTTTTAGATTTCTTTTTTGCTATCCAATATGGTTGTAAGGTCATAAGTACTTTCACTGGTAGAGAATAAGAGAGAGAGGGTCATTCAACAGGCTTTGGTTTTTCTTCTAAAGATTTTAAATGCTTGTCTAGACATTCTTTTTGAATTTATGGATCATTAATATACTTAATTGTCTCAAGAATTGCTTCTTGATTTTTTGTAAGCATATTAATGGTTTTTGAATTTTTATTTTCTTTAGAATCTGTTTCAGAACTAGATTATGTTTTTGAACTGGAAGAAGAGTTGCCTGACTCATATATTTAAAGAGATTTTTTATTTTCTAAAGAACCAAAGTATTCAGACTCAGAAGAATCAACTAACAGGACATAGATTTTATCTATGATTTCCTAATCTAGTTGAAGTTCATGTAGTCTGGTATTCATTCTACTTAATTTTGAAATGTGTCCTCTCTTGCCACATTTGTAGGAAGTGATGTCCTAGGCTTGGATTTTGTCCTAGTCAGAGACTTCTTATAAGGTTTTGAATTCTTCTTAAAAGAAGAGGGTTTTCTATAGTAAGTGTCATTCTTAGATTGAAAAGACTTTTTATAGTTTGAATGGGATTTAGATTTCTTGTAGGAGTTTTTTAGTTTACTACACTGACCACTATAAAGTTTTGAATCCTTAGTGAGGTTTGGATCAAACTGTTGATAGAAACTACCTAGTTCCTTTCTAGTTTATTTCATTTCCCATTTAAGGTGTTTTTGGCAAATTCTAAGACCTTCCTTTTGGATTAAACTAATTAATTCTCCATAGGTAAACTGGTCATAAGGAATTTGGTCACCAAAAGCTTGTCTAATATAATTGCTGATATTTTCTCTTAAAATTTTAGGTAGACTTGTTAGGAATTTCTTTTTCCAAAAAGGTTGGTTAGAATCTTCCCTAAGTATTACTATAGTCAGAAAAGTGTTTTTGTAATTTTGAAAATCATTAAGGTTCCTACATCTAAGGTTGCTAAGGAGTTCATTATTTTTGTCTTTGAGATGTGAGGGATCTCCTATGAAATGGAGAGATATGGCTTAGATTAAGGTTGACACCACATCTTCTACGGTGTTACCTAAATCATCTAGAAAAGGTGTTTCATCCTTAAAGGTTTTGATTGAACCTAAAATTTCTTGTTGTTGGTGTGGAGTTAGATAATAATCCTACCATTTTTTTAGCTATTCGGAAAAATCAACTATTATGAGTTCAACAATTTGTTTATCTGAGGTTCCTAATTGGGTCCTATAGGTATTTGCTGCCATTGTCATCTATTGGAATAAAATAAGGATGTTTATTCATTCATACAATCTAAGTTCGCCCTATCCTACTCTAAAGATCTCTAATGGCATGAACAAACTCAAGTTTGTTGGTTTGGAACTATTGTTGACTATTTTTTTTGAAACTTGAAAGGGTTTAAAGACTGGATTTTTAAGTTTTTTGTCTTCTAATCCTATAGGTTTGGAAACAACAGTAGATGAGACAACTGAAATTTGGATCTGACTTTCTATCCTAGTCAATTGTTTCCTATTGTTTGAAGATTAGCATTTGAAAAGTTGTTCTGAAGGACGATATTCTTAAGATTTCTATAATCTTCATGCTGAACTTTTTTGAAAGTCACTGTTTCTATCTCATGTTCACCATAAGGAATAGAAATGTCACGACCCGACCCCATTGGGCACGTGACCGACACTAGAGAATGGGAAAGCATAAGGCTTTCGGAACCCGTAGTAAGCCTGACTGACAACAGAAACTCAAAACTTAACATCATTACTTAACCATTCAGGGCTGACATCATGCATTTAATATCAATTTAAGTTTCTACTTAACAAAACAACCAATAGAAATATAGCCATAAATCTGACATTGAAAATAACAATGCGGAGCTCTAAAGATTTTAATACAGTGAATATAAAATAATTAAATAATTTTACTGCCTGAGAATTAGGAGGCAGGAATACTCAACTTAAAAATTTAATTTCTTTAAACTCGACCCGGAACCTGGGGAAATATTTGAACAAGGGTGAGCGTTCGACTCAATGAGCTGACATAAATTAATTTAACATGTAGGTCATTTATTAAATCTACATGAAATGTCATATTACATGTAATCATCCATAAACATACATAACAACCATGATGGAAAATGTCCGTGGAATCCAACTTCATCTATGTTTTCGTTTATCATAAATAAGGATTCGACCCCCTCCCTTTGCTCTCTTAAATTCCAACTATGGAGCCACGGTGAGATCAAATCAAACCAGGTATTCCTATACTGTCTTATCCATTTCCAGGGGCCACAGTGAGATCAACTCGAACTAGACAATCCCTGTAATAACATCATCATAAATCATGTTGTGTCATGTTACGTCATTGATGTTTTATATGTTAGTGGTGGATTCCACTTCATCCTATTTTCCATCGTCAACATATACATACAATGTCATTCATCATCATCATAAACATCATATAATATGACATAAACATACATCATACTCCTAAATCTAATGCAATAATGATAATTATATACATATATTTCATCCATCAATGCATTCATCAATGCTTGCATGCAGAGTTAAATTAAATATATCAACTCACAACTTGACGACCATTAACCAGCTAGTTCTTTTCGGAGCACCTCCTGATGACAGTATGGAATACATTCAAAATTTATCGAAAATCTACGCGTGTCCCATATTTTCCAGTCCCGGTTTCGATCTCCAATTGGGGCAAAATTGGTGCCATTAGAAAGCTCATGAAAAATGGAGTTCAACAAAATTAGATTCATCGGGATTGGCCACCGGAATTGGCCGGAATCCGCCATTGAAGGTCCGGTGGTTCTATTTTTCGATCTCCTTTTTCAGCGAACTTCAGGTGACAAAATGGGTACCAAAAGAAAGCTGGTGGTCGGAATTGAGCAAGACCGATGCCTATAAACTCTCCTCAGGGCAGGCTACACGGTGGTATAGGAGGTGTCGATCACCTCCCTCCGGTTTGTCCGAAATTGACGCCGGAAGTCGGACCACCGACCATCTCTTTCTCCTTTTCTTCTTTTTCTTCTTCTTCCTCTCTCTGCTGCTTCTGCTCATCACGTTCCAGCAAATTTAATCTGCT
>CANXYC010281884.1:0-16658 GCA_948193065.1 Aleurites moluccanus | reverse complement strand
TATATGGAAATTATATGGATGAACAATTTAAGAATACTTGGTCATATTATTTCAAGAAACAATAAACAAATGAAATGTTCATACTTACCTCTTACACAAATTTCTCTTCAATTTTCTTTAACAAATTGCTCAACTCCAAACAAACTCCTCAATTATTTTGATTTTTTCCTCCTAAAATTTTTTTCCAAATATTCAAAATTAGGGTTTTTCTTACTTAATAATATTCAACATGATTTCTTAATAATTAACCATCTTAGAGTTTCTATTCTTAATTTCCATCCTCAATTTAATTTCTCTTAAAGAAAAATCTGCATTTAATTCGAATTTACTGTTCATGCTACTATTCATGACAATCCAAAATTCTGATTTCTCCCACATTAATTACCATTAATAACTTCAAATTGCTTGCAATAAATTCTATACACTCAATATTTATTATTCTAACCAGCAGACTTAAATAAATCTAAAAGAAATAACTTTGGAAGAAAATTTACCTTATTTCTTCAACACTGAAATTCCTGAGATTTCTTGCTTAAATATTACGATTTTTGTCTTAAACTGGGATAATCTAGAGGTCCAATGCATTAATTTTGAGTATTAATGCCTTAAATAAGAAATGGAACTGATCTGAGAAAAGACTGAAAAATAACGAAGAAAGAAGAAAGAAAAATCGTGCAGAAAAATCACCACTGGGTTAAATAGGCCTCTGCCCAAAATTTCGCTCGCCAGCTTGCCTCGCCAACCTGTCTTGGCAATACTACCTCGCATAAGCCAGCTCGCCATTTTCACTTCGCACTTCCTAGCTCGCACTTCCTAGCTCGCACTTCTCAGCTCGCCAAACTGATCCGACAATGTCACTTCGCAACAGCCACTTCGCATAACCAGCTCGCATGTGCTCTCTCGCATATGCTGCATCGCCAAACTCTCCTCGCGAGCTCTTCCTTGCATATGCCACCTTGGCAATGCCTCTTCGCCAACTCGCTTCTCCTATCTCCCTCTTCGCTAAACTCTTCTCGCGAACTGCCACTTCGCACATTCCCTCTTCGCATAATACCTCTTCGCATTTTCCTCTCACCAAATCCTTCTTCGCCTAACTCTACTTCGCATATGTCACCTCGCATATGCTTCTTTGTCAATTGCCACCTCGGCAATTTCTCTTCGCCAATTCACCACTTCGCTAACTCGCATTGCCGGCTCGCATAACTAGATCCTGCTGAGCTAAAACTCTTCATCGGCAACTTATACTTAACTAGCTCGCAAATGAGCTACAAACATCCAAACTCTCTGATTCTTTTTGCCACCTTAAATAGACATGCAGGGGCTCAACATATCCAAAAATTCAAATCACAAGAGCAACTATATAGACCATGGTGACTCTCTAATTGTCACCCAGACTTACTGCCCCATAATTCATCCGAATAGGTCTAATAATTTTCATTTTTCACTGAGACATACTTATCCAAAATTCCTGGAATTTTACAGCCAACAACACAACACATAAAGAAATATTTTTCATGTTTACACCTTTGGCTCAAACTGGCTCAGTCATTCCCAGCAATTCCAAATACCCACATACTTTCTGCGGAAATACTCAATCAGACAAGTCCTTCTCAAAGGGACATAACTCATCATACACACAGAATTTTTGCTAAGCCATTTTACAGGATTGAAGATGAAACATAAATTCACAACTTCTATATTTTACACTTACCAAATTATTTTTTTAAGAGCATGCAATTAACCTCATAATTTCCCGCAACCAGAAATTTGCTGCATTTCTCAAACATTCACATCTTAAATTAATTAATTCTTCAAACATACAATTAATAAAAATACAATAAAAATGGCAGATATTACAAATTTTCACACTCATCACCAGAAAATTCTAACCCATTATCAGTTCTAAGATACTTGATCTTCCTTCCTGTCTGGTTTTCAATCAATGTCTTCCAATTCTTGAAAGTTTCAAATGCATCGCTTTTCAACTTCAAGAAATAAACCCATATCTTTCTGGAGTAATCATCAATGAAAGAGATAAAATACCGTTTACCTCCACCCTTAAATGAAACCCGAGATGCCCCCCAAAGATCAGAATGCACATAATCCAAGATACCTTGAGTTGTATGTTTGCCTTTGGCGAAGCTCACTCTTCGTTGTTTTTCGAAGACACAAGTGTTCACAAAACTCGAGTGTATCAATTTTCTCGCCTTTCAACAAGGCCCGTTTACTCAGCATAGTCAATCCCCGTTCGCTCTCGCACTATCAGCATCTAAAAGCTTGGAGGATGAAACATTAGCAGTACCCATAACAGTGTTGCCTAACAAGATATAAAGGCCATTAATTAAATTAGCCTTCAATATTAGCAGTGAACCTCTGAAAACTTTAATCGCACCATTATCAACCGAATAATGATACCCTTGTGAGTCCAGTGTATCCAAAGAAATCAACTTCTTCTTTAAGTCGGGAACATGTCGAACATTAGTCTAGGTACGAACCATACCATCATGACAGCGAATTTGAATGGAACCATTACCCACTACTTCGCATTCTACATTGTTTCCCATCAAAATAATTCTTGCTTTCTTCTCATAGGTAGAAAAACAATCCCTATTAAAACACATGTGGAAAGTACATCCCAAATCCATCACCCACTTCTTACTCACACAATTAGTACCATAAGCTGTTAACACAAATTCACCATTGGCATCAGATTCATTTCCTTCCTCAATAGTGGAAGCACTAGGTGTCTCTTTCTACTTACTATTTTTGTTTTCCAGCTGCCTGCATTCAAATTTGTAGTGGCTCATTTTGTGACAGTAGTAACACTCAACATTATTCTTGTCAGCACCTCTAGACTTGGATTTGCCTTTGGACCTACCTTTACCTTTCCTGGTTTTCGAAATTCCTATAGCAGCCAACCCATCACCACTATCCTATTTATCGCTTCTACTGATTAGATTTTGCATCTCAGCAGAATTCAAAGAAGACCGAATATCTTCTAGTGTAAGAGTGTCTCTACCGTGTATCATGGAATTAACAAAGTTGCTATACGCCGAAGACAATGAAAATAACAAGACACAAGCCAAATCTTCATCATCTGTCTTGATATCAGCGTTCCCCATGTCCATCGTTATCTGATTAAATTCTGCAAGATGGTCTTGTAAAGTTGTACCATCTTTCATCTTGAAAGTAAAGAGTCGTTGCTTTAGATATAACCTAATCATTATTGACTTCTTCATATAGAAAGATTCAAGTTTCTTCCACAACTCTGCAGCAGTCTTCTCGTTACGAACTTCACAAAGAACTTTATCAGACAAGGACAATAAGATGGCGTTGTGCGCCTTCTTTTCTGCTTCCAACTTATCGGAGTTCTTCATATCTGTAGGATATGAATTATCCAGTGCATACTCACTCCCTTCCCATCGCAGCAGCGCAAACATCTTAATCCGCCAAAGACCGAAGTTGTTTCGGCCATCAAAAGCCGCAACTTCAAATTTTATGGTTGCCATCAAACGAAACAAAAAACCGTAAAGGCGGCTCTGATACCACTTGTGAGCGCAAAACAGAAATAAGAACAAAGATTCCAACCAAAAAAAATATCAAAGCAGAAAACAAAAGGAAAACTCGAAACAATTTAATATGGTTCGGCTTCGTGAGAAACCTACGTCCACGGAAAAAACGACACACATAAATTTTATTTCAAGATGAAAAATACAAATTACAACTCTCATTATATAAGAAATCCTAAAGATGCTCCTTCAAAGAAAGGCCCTAAAAATTTATCGGTCCAACCCTCCACTTCATAAACCAAATCTCCATTTTTTCTCCTATTCGGGTCGAGCTCAAATTTTATTGGATCGGATCGGATTCACTTTTGAATATGAATCAATCCGAAATATAACACAAATATCATAATAATATATCAAAATTCAATTCTTGAAATCTCTTTTTCTTTTTCTTTTTTTCTTTTTTTATACACTTGGTATTTGAAAGCATACTAATCAGATTAATTTAGGATCGAGTTGGATAAATTTATAAGAAGGTAAAAACTCTCATTATTTATTTTTTTATTCATAATATTTAAAATTGAGATTTTTTTAAAAAATCTAAATTCACTCGTACCAATAAGCGTTGTTAAATCTATCTTTTTATAAATATTTGTGGTAGAAAAAAAAAATTTAATTAAGTATATTATGAATTCATTATTACTATTTCCATTGATATTATGCTAATGCTATATGCTCTGCTTTATAACTTATTATTTCTGTACTCCTGTGGTCTTCCCCAACTATCTTTTTATTGACTTTGTAACAATAAATTTTTATTTTTTTTTGGTACAAACTTTGTAACAAGAATTTATATGTATCTGAGGTATATTAAAAAGCTACAGCCTTTTTCCTTAGCCTGGGCTTTGTAAAGCATATCACTGTCAAAAGCATCTGTCATTTTAAGATAAAAACTTGAATGCTTTTTTTTTTTTTTTTTTTTTTATCTCATTGATATTACTCCACATAAATGTTCATTTTCACTTGTGAAGCATTTACACAACACAACACACACGTTCTCAATAACAATTTATATAAGGGTTTGGTTGAGAAGTATCCATAGTAAATTGGTTAAAAAATAATTATATAAATTTATTTAAAAATAAATTAAATAAATAAAAAATTAAATGTTTTGACAATCAGTTTAAATTGTAATGATTGTAATTAAATATTAATTTTTAAAATTTTTATTTTTTATTCCTTTTATTTTTAAATAACTTTATTTAATTTAACCTACTTTGATTTTAATAATTATAGTAACCCAAAGTTATTATATTTTTTTATCTACATAGATAATTTTAGTAGTCTTTTTCAATAAAAGATGACTAGATCTAAATTCTATCAATTGATCTTTTAATTATACATTTCTTGCTTGACAAAGAAAAGACATTCTCATGCGTTTCTAGCAAGTCTAATTGATTATCTTTCTACTAATCAATTCCCTTCATTGGTTTTGTATTTACAAACTTTTGACTAGCTTTTCTTGAAAATTACCACTTTCTCAGAATAGTGAAATTCAAGGCTCAAGTGGAAAGTATTGGGAACCCAGAAATGATTTTGGAGATGTTAGAAAGACAAGTCAAAAGTTGTTATAAATAATCCAAAACAGAGCAATAAGAAAGATCAAATTTTTAAGACTCTTGGTCAATGTCAAATATGAACTAAGTGGCATTTTTTTTTTAATCCAACTCTCTCTCCTCTAAATGGTAGTTAAGGACAAGAGAGACATTAATAATGATGATGATAATAACAATAAACATAATTATTGACAGTTAATTTAGTCATTTTATAACGAGTATCTAACCTTAGTGGTGGCAGTTAAAACTACTCTAGTTGGCTAAATGGAAATGTCAAACATCGAATTATATAATGTATGGGAGCAAATTTTATATAGAGAGCCAAAAATAAAAGCAAGTTTCATAATTTTCGGTAATTTAAAAAAATGAAGAAACTATTAGAATTTGAATACCTGTATCAGAAACAAAACAAATACTCAACTAATAAAACTATAAATACAATGAATCAGTTTTTAAAATTGTAAGTTTAAGTTCAAATTTTAGTCGGAATCAAATTTTTTTTTTTAAAAAAAAAGAAAATAGGAGGAGAATAATAAAAGCAACATTAATTACATTGTTTTACTACTGACCATTAAAATTAGCTCGAGCTGTGGTTTAGACAAGTTAAAATCCCTATCAAGATTATTCTGGCAGTGGACTAGTAAGGGACCAAATTTGATTAAAATATAAAATGGGTCTTGATAATGTCTTGAATTTGATTACTTGCAAATGTAAATGTACAAAAAAAGTCCAACACTTGACGTGTATTATCAAGACAAGACACCATAAATTCAATCACGTGGACAACTAATAGTCTCTACAAGCACACAGATAGTGACTGGACATTTATTCCTCTCTTCTTATGTCAATGTCTACAGCCGATTTCGATGACTTTTTAACAACCAAAGTCCGTGTACCGACCAAGTCATCGTACTGTCACAGACGCTATAAGTAAAAGCTGCATGTATTTGATCCTTCTGTGTTTTTGCATTTTCAGATTGAAAAATAAATAAATAAAACTTCAAGGCCAATCAAAATTTAGAAAAACTCAACATTTCAATGGAACATAACAGAAAATTAAAAAGAAAAAAAAAAGTACTCACTGCTGCATTGCAGCATCAGTTTCCAAATCCAATAGGGGCTTTCATCATAAGGGTACAATCCCACCATTCTTCAAAACAAAACAATGATCGAGTTTTATGACCCAGCTGTTCAATTTGAATACAAGCAAAATTGTACATGTTGCAACTACATGTTTGCTCACCATATTTTACCTCAGAAAACAGTATCTGCCAATGACAGGAATTGATTATGATGTAAGACCCCATATTAGAGCCCAAAACATATATGGAGTTTGGACTTTAGACTATCCCTTCATGCAGGTTGTGAATATAGGTTCCACCATTTGTTATCTGCTATCAGATAATTCCTTATATCTGCATAAAAAATATTGCAATTAAACAGAGCAACCAAAGCTCATCAACTACTTAATTTATTACCGCAATATACATTCTTTTACAAGCAATTACCTAACTATGTCTCTACGGCTCTGTCAACAGATAACTTCTCAAGATTACCATGTTCATTTGAGCAATGCAGTCAATGCAGATTATCATACGCAGGAGAAAATTTTATCCATAGTTCTCTGATGCACTAGCCACATTAAGGTGCGAGTGCATGCCCAGAGATACAAAGCATAGATTTATTAAAACAAGTTTAAAGAACTTGCATAACATTTTCAGCTGTTATAAATAATTGAATACAAGGGAAGAACTGCCTACTATTGTGCCCATCCTATCCCTACCCCCGCAACTAGCCAGGGAGCACTTTGCACACCAGGTGAACCCTTTTAGTAATAATTGAAGCAATAATATCCAAAACATTCATAATAAAGCATCAATACACAGAGTACAGAGTTACCAATAAGACTAGTCCATCATCGTGTACACAAAATAGTGCTGAGAAATCACAAATAATACTGCAATGGTGAACTACAAATTTTACCCTCAAGCAATGAAGAAGATGACTACTAAGTTTAGTTCATTGAAAGTCGAATACAAACGAGTTCAAGGAAGATGGCAACCACCACTAAGCATAATTCACCTAAATTACATGTATCAAAACAACATGAAAATCCTACTCTCCAAGAAACAAAGCCACCAACCAAAAATTAAAAAACTAGAAAACCAAGCCACCAACCAAAAATTAAAAAAACTAATCAAAGGTTAACAAAACCAATCAATTTGAAACAAATAAAGCAAGCCTAAGAAAAAGGTAACCAAATCAAACAAGAAAATAGAAATATGTTGGTTTAGTTCAGTTTTTGAGTTCAAACTGAATTCTGCTCACCCCTAGGGTTTAGTATACAGTTTACGTCTTACAAACCCAATGGTTAATTGAACCGAAATATATAAAATCTATTTTATGATTTATTGTACATAAATATTGTTAATAAAAAAGTATTCTTTCAATATTTTTAAATTTTTAATCATAATTTTTTATAAAATAGTAATTTAATTTTTCAATGTGCTATATAATTAATTTACAAAGTTATAACCTAAAGATAAAATAAATCTATTCACAGTTATTTTATAATAATAATTGTAAATACTAAAATATGAATTGTTGCTAAAAAATAATAATTAATAAAAAAATTTTGGGGCAAGATATAAGTTTAAATTAGTTAATAAAAATAAAATTTAGTTTATTAGAGAGACATCTGGTTATCCAATGAACAGAATCAATAAAACCCTACAACTATGGTTAACAATATAAATATTTTGATTTGTAAAAATCTTTCTCATAGAATGGTTAAATGAACATTCACACCCAAGTAAAATAATGAACCACTGCTCAAGCCTAAGGTGCATAGTTGGGTGCCTACTCTAGATTGTGTCTCACTTGAGACAACACAAGCAGATGAACTAGGGCTTGCGTGCAACTATGCTTTTCCCAAACAATGAGCATTTGCATAGCAAACAAAAGTTACCAACATAATCCCAACAAGGCAATATCAATTTTGTTTTCCCACAATATCACTTGGGAATTGTGGAACTCACTAAATAAATTTCTCCCATCTCATCCATCTTGCTAGTTCTATGGATGGTTAAGCATCCCTCTCCCCACACTCTCTTTCACCATGAAAATATTACTGGTACTGGGATTTGTTTCTTCTTTATCATAAATTCTTTTCATTGCATTCAGATATGACATTTACATCAATGTAAACCCTGCAGCAGGGGATGGAGAATGGGATGTCTAAGGTTTGAAGCAGGTAATGGTCATTTAGGCAGGTACTATGTTAAATGGATTAGAGTACCTGTACTACATCCCCATGTCTGTTAAAGCAGCCATGGGTACTTCAAAGTGAAGGGTGCTGTTAACATGGGTGGGGTTACAGCATTTTCCTGTTTAGCAAACAATAACAAGCAATATTTTATAGTCAATGCCTATAATAGGGGAAGCACAGAACTCAACATAAATTAGGAATTATTTGTCTTGTTATCAAATGATAATGGAGATCAATGATGCATTATTAGACATTCAATCCCCAAAACAAACTTACACAATTAGAACCATGTGTGCAATAAAATCATAAAAGAGTGAAGAGAGAGAGAGAGTGACAAGAATAAAAATGTTAGCAGTTCAAGTTGAGAAGCACAGTAGCAAATAAATTCTTGGATAAACATTCAAATCAGAATCCAAATAAACTTATGCTATGTTTGGATAGAAGAATTTCATATGAGGGGCTCTGTGGTTTTAGCTTAAATTGTTTGAAAGAAGGTTAGTATATTCCTTTATTTCTAATATTGGATTCATGAGCATGAATCTGAGCTTACAGGAGAGAGATCTAAAACCACATCTTTCACAAAGGTACTTAAAAGCTACTTTCAAATGAAAATTACACGCATGATCTAATCTAAATTTAAGAATTTAATCGATCTAGGATAACATATGCATTATCAAATCCAAATCTCACAATTTCAAATCCCTCCATCCAAAGAGAGCATTTTTTTTTGTTATTCACGCTTGGGGTAAAATCATGAAAGAAAGCATACCCATTGTATTTAAGAGACGTATAATTCTTGCTTGAGGTGTTTCCGATCAGCGCTGGTAAAGGCCAAGCAAAGATTTCTCCCTCTCCTCAACTCTCTTCTTTGCAGCCTCCCTTGCTTTTAGTGCAGCTTTTTCTTCTTCAGAAATAACCTTTGGCCTCTCATCCTGTCTCTTTCTTTTGTTAACAGAAACTGCTGAAGTAGCACCTTTAACAGATCTCATAGGGTTCAGAGAAGCTGAAACAACTGGACCAGGAGGGGGGCCATTTTGAGCAGCACTTTTGGTTTCCTTCACTGAACCTACTGCCGATATTGATAAAGGCTTTTTTAGACTGGATCCTTTATGCTTGGAATCTGATGAAACCTGCACTGAAGCATACGCCTCTTCCTGTGTCACCCACTTGCCTGTTGCATAACTTCTAAGTTAACGCGCCATAAATAATATTCAACACATGTATCAGAAGAGCAACCAAAAAGACTAAGTAAAACTAAAAGCAAAATTGCATGACTTCATACCTATAGCATCAGAGTAATAAAATCCTGATTTTGGATCATAGTGTAGCCCATTGTTTCGATTGTAATAATAGCCTGAAGTGTTGTCATACTCCCAGTCTGTCATCATTCAGAGCTGTATCAGTTTGAACAGTACAACAATCAAAACAAGAAAGATCCAATAGGATATGCCCATCAAAAGGATTAGGTAGAGCACTAAGTGGCATTATCTTTTCAAAGCTAATTGAATTGGAGAATAAAAAGATGGGAAGGAGATCAGCACAGAAAGATGGATTTCAAATCATGTCCTTAGAGCTCATTAATGGGTATTAATCACAGAGTCAGCAAACAAACAATATTAAAAAGAATATTTTCAGTAACTGCATGTTTTTGCTACAAATGGCCATCAAGTTGGCAAGGTATTTCTCAAGTTCATACCTTAAAGAAATTGTGCTTGTAACTTGAGTCTAACCTTAGGTTGTATGCTCAGAATGCAAGCCTTGACAAATTTCTTCCAAGCTAGTTCATTTGATAATAAAATGATATGCTTGCCTAAAATTACAAATAAAAGAAAATGAAAATTTTCCAAGACGACTGATTTCACAATTTAACTTAACCCAAAATTTTAATTTACAAAAGAGGAAGATCATATGGTTAAACATCTTATAGAGGAATGCACTGGCATCAAATTGTGATGGCATATCTACATTGTACATCTATTATCAAAATTAGCACCAATACAAGAGCAAATATTCAGCAGATCCTTCATACTTACCTTCTTGACCATCTTCTTGAATATCTAATGCATGGACATTACTGGCCTCCTGAAAATTGGCTACATCCTTCTGATAGCTACGCTTAGCTTTCTAGAAGACATATTAATAAAAAAAAAAAAATCAGAAAAAAAATAATAAAATAATTAATGCATAATTTATTAACTACGAGAACAAATATGTGTGGGAGAGGGAGTGGTTTGGCCACAATCTCAGATAAGTACTCAATCTTGGCAAAGCTAAAGTTTAAGATGTCATATTAGCAAGCTACCAAACAAATATTAAATTGCATTATTGGCAGTTCCAATAGTAGTTTCAATAAATAAAATGTAGAATGCAGACACTGATAACATACACGATATAACATTCAACCTTTACTAATGAAGCAGTTAATTTTTAAGTCTTACATCATTCGAGAAGTTGCTTATATCACTGTTTTTCTAGTGTTAACCTCAAACGCTAATTTGAATTAGATGTCCAGTCTACCCATTATGTGTTTAAACACAACCAACATCAAACATCAAACATCAAACTAGTTCACGAATCAAATTTCCCATCACAATATGCTATACGTCGAATCTCTCTAACTTATCCAGGCATATTATAGAGAAACACACTTACAGCTTCAATTTGCTCAATAGCACGGGCTGCTTCCTTCTGTTGCTTCTCCTTTGCAGCGTTCTCTTTTCTCATAGAAGCAAGCCTCTTGGCAACATTGTCCTTGTGACGTTGGCCAAGCTCATGGTTCCTAATACTTGAAGGATTATTTGATATGTAGATTTTGCAGAAGTCGCACCATTTATTACCTTGGCTAACCCAATACTGTAGACACACAAACTCAAAAATAAATGCAAAATATATATAATACTTGAACCAGAAGAACCAGAATTGAAATGAATGAGCATAAACGATATACATATTAAAAGCACGGACAATTACCAAATTTCGAAACAAAAGAGAAAAGGATCAATTGCCATTAACATACCTCAGTCATCTCTAAGAATCAGAGAGTTGATGAAGAAGATATATTTGATTTCAATTGCAAAAGAACAAAGCAATTATTGCTCAATTCGAAATTTCTATGATGATTACTTCATAAGTAGATCGTTGTAAAAACCCTAAATCTGGGCAATTCGTCAATTCACCGCGCTCTCCTCTCAATTCAAGCAGGTTTGGCTTGGTATAGCAAAAGAACAGAATCTGATCTAACCGCAATAATCAAACCGGTTTTTATTTGTTTCTGTCCCTCCTGAATAAATAATATTTTATATAATATGAAAGAATATAAATATTTACATACATTATTTCATACTCTTATTATTATTATTTTATTAGTATCAATTAATTAATTACAACTTATTGAACACCAAAATATAATTAACTAACAATAAATATTTATTTTTTAAAATAATAGATTCACAATCAATTCTCTCTTTTTAATATTAAAAAAAAAAAAAAAAACAATAACCAATTATTAACCACTAAATATTAAATATAAATCATATGAGAAAACATTTTTGAAAAATACACCAATTAGAGATTTTTAAAAATTTGTTTAAATAAAGTTAGTATATTCTAATCATAAAAAAAATTAAAATTACAAAATAGCATTTTTTTATTTTTATAATAATATTTTTTCTTGTCACAAACAAATAGTGATTGGAGGCTCAAATTTTGATAATACCTCTTTTTAAAAGAATTTTTAAGTGTTGATAAATAAATTTATTTTGAATTTTATCAATTTTTATGATTATATTCTTTTTATCAATTGAATCATAATTTGAAAAATAAATTACAAGCTTATTATGAGTTATAATTATAAGATTAATTAAAAAATTAAAAATTAAAATTAATTCTTAAATTTATTATATCATATTATTTAATTTAAATTTTAAATTTTATTTAAAATTAATTAAATTCTTTAACTTTACATATTTGATTTCTTTAACATTGCGTATTTGATTATTGAGTCATTAATTTGGGTATTGATAGCTAACCAAATTCGTAAAGTTAGGAAATTCAATTAATTCATATTGATTTTAAATATTAAATTGGTGGTATGATATAGTAAGTATTTAGATCAATTTCATTTTTACTTTTTAAATTAATATGAAATTATTATTATTATTATTATTATTATTGTCAATTTACTTTTAGAATAAAATTATAATTAAATTTTCAAATTGGAGTAATTGACAAAAAATCATATATATAATTATAAAAAAAATATAAAATTCAAAATAAATTTATTTATTAAGACAATTTTTAATATATACAAAACTAATTTCTTTTCAAAATCTATTATTAAACTATGAGCAAATTATTATTTAATTCTTGAGGTCTACCCTAATTAATATATTAGTCCTTATTCTTTTAATAAATTAATGAAATAGTCTTTAAAGTTTGATTTCGTCACATGAAATAATTATTTTATCTATTTTTTATTAAAATTAAAATTAAAAATAAAATAAAATAAAATATTATACTGATAATACCTCATTCCTAATTTCCTAAGACTCAAATCAAATTTTTTTTATTGAAGAGTTTAAGTGGGTGTTTTGAAAAAAAATTTAATGCATATATTAGATTTTGTAATCGATAGCTGCATTAAATCCATTTAATTGTTATATAACTGATAGATAGTCAAACAATTATTATTTACAAAATATTTAATTTAGAATTTTTTGAAAAAATTTCTACTTATTTAAATAAAAAGACTAAATTACTTTTTTAAAAATTTAAATAAAATGGTAATGGTCATTAAATATATTAACAGTCAATAACTAATAATAATTTTATCAAACACTTATAATAATCAGCTACTAGACCACCAACTAATAGCTGCTACGAACAACTAAATTAAACGAAACTGAAGTCTTTGTGCAAGCTGACTCTACTATCATTGTCGATCTTTCACTGCTCAACCCTATAATCAATCATTTACCATCACCAAAAGTTACTGCAAGCACATATCGCCATACTTCCCTCACTTTTCCTCCTCTTTCTCTTCAAAAATTGTCTCACATTTTTTGATTTATAATTCTCTTAAGTAATTATATAAATACCTACATCAATTTAATGTTTACTCTCATAATTACTATATTAATGCAAACCCATTAAATTTTTTAGCAATTTCTAATTTCCTAAAGTATATTATAATCAATTAGCAATACAATCCTTATGTTATTGATCTAATAAATTAATGATATATTTTTTCTCTCGATCCATCATATATCATCTTAGATGTTATTTAATAGTGACTAATTATTAAACAATTATATTCCTAGATCAATAAATTAATCAATTTCAATTAAGCACAAGATAATCAATCAATCATAGTTAAAACCATAAAATATTCAATTGACTACACCTAAATTCTAGATTCAAGAATTTAGCCACTTATAATTGAAATGAAAATTTCAAACTTTATTAGAATTAATAAAATATTCAACATGCTAACAATGTAAAATAAAACAAGGACAAATAGAGTATAGGGAGAAACTCTTTCTATTTGCCCAAATTTGACTTCAATTGCTAAACTCTTGAACTTGAAATTCTTGTGGTGCTCCTCTTAATGGTTCTTTTCTCTATACCTTTAGAAAATCTTCCATACTGCAAAAATGAGGCTCCTCAACTTTTAAATAATAAAAAAAAAAATTCTTCTTTAATAACTAGATCATTAGGGAGCGTGGCTTCAATAACCGGGTCACTAGGGAGCAATAATCGGTTCTGTGTTTCCAAAATTTAATTGCTAAGTTGTAACACCTGAGATTTATTTTGCTTGTATGTATTCTGGAATTCTTGTATTGATGTATATAAGATTTATTATGGAATATTTGCTTTGGAAGTGAGATTTGTTTGTTTTGATTTGAATTTCAGAGTTTGTATTTGTGCAGAATTTTGCGAATTTATATTCAAGACTTTAAAAAAAGAATTTGAGATATGTTGTAGTCTCATGTATCTAGTTTAAGTAGAAGGAAAAATCGAGACATTTAGACTTCTATAGCTCAAGATAGAGCTGGTTTAACATGTACTGCCGAAGTGAATTTTTCAGTTTCTATCGTGAACAGTGCACATAAACAATAACTGTGAATAATAACCACGAATAGTAGCATAAATAGTAACCGTGAACAATAGCGTGAACAGTAAACTCGGAATTTTATTTGGTAGTAGCTTCTTCACTTCCTTTTCCTCTTCTTTTTTTCTTCTTCACTTCCTTTTCCTCTTCTTTTTTTCTTCTTCTCTTCTTTTCCATTTCCTATTTCTCTCAACCATAAGTCATTTTTCTTCATTTATAAGAGCATCAATTCAAGCCAAATTCTTCAAAATTTCTTTGGAGGAGAAAATAAGGTAATTTTCTCTCTAGCTTGAATTAAGTTCTTTGTTAGCTAGAATAGTTATTTTTAAGTTGTGGGTGATCTTTTGTGAGTATTAATAGCTAATAATTATGGTTAGATTTAGTAGTATGAAAATTTATGATTTTGGATGAATAATATCATGAATAGTAGATTTTCTCTATAACTATTATGCATCCACTATTAATGGTTAAACTAATGCTCGAATTTGTTTATAGAGACTCTAAGAAGCTTAGAATTTATGGAGGATTATTTTATATGATTGTTTTGAGAAAACCATAAATTTTGGATTTTTGAAGATTTATATTTAGGAAAAGAAAACTCAAGGAATTAAGGATCTTTTGGATTTGAGCAAGAGTTGAGTTTGATTAGAAAGCTTTTTAATACTAAGAGGTAAGTGTGGAATTCGTTTCATGTATATGATTCTGTCACACCCCAACACCACCGGTGCGATGGTCCTAGGGCAAGAGTAGGCATAAGGCCACCATAAACCCGAACCCTTAACTAAACCTGTCTCATACATAATAAAATACACTTATCCAATGCAAAACATCATATTTCATAAATCATCATTCTATATCATGACATCTCCAATTGTTCCTTACCGATCAAAAGATAGTTCTAACATCAATATGGAACAAATGAGAGTCTACAAATGCCATAAATGGTGCAATACATGAGAAGGATCGGCAACATACTTCCTAAGCATTGGTATGTGGAATACCGAGTGCACTTTATCCATGCTAGGAGGTAATGCCAACCTATAAGAAACCTCCCCAACCTTGCTCAGAATTTCAAAAGGTCTAATAAACCTTGGAGACAACTTACCTTTCTTGCCAAATCATAGAACTCCCTTCATTGGAGAAATCTTCAAAAACACTAGATCTCCAATGGAAAACTGAAGATTCTTTCTCTTTGGATCGACATAACTCTTTTGGCGACTGAAAGCTGTCTTCAATCTTTCCTGGATCAATGGAACCTTCTCGGAAGTATACCTTATCAATTCTAGTCCTTCGATGTGCTTCTCTCCAACTTCATCCCAACACAAAGGAGATCTACACTTTCTTCCATACAAGGCTTCATAAGGAGACATTTGAATTGTGGAGTGATAACTATTGTTGTAGGCAAACTCAATCAATGGCAAGTGAGCATCCCTAGCTTCCCCAAAATCCAAAACACACATTCTTAGCATATCCTCTAGAGTCTGGATGGTCCTTTCCGATTGCCAATCTGTTTGCAGATGGAAGGCCGTGCTGAAATCAAGCTGAGTACCCAAGCACTCTTGCAATTTCTGCCAAAATCTTGAGGTAAACTGAGTACCTCTATCTGATATGACTGAAACCGGTACTCCATGAAGCTTAACAATCTCATCCACATAGATTTGGGCATACTGAGATACTCCATAGGTTGTCTTAACTGATAGGAAATGGGCTGACTTGGTCAATCTATCCACAATGACCCATATCGAGTCATAGCCTTTCGAAGTTCTTGGTAAACCGACCACAAAGTCCATGGTCACTCTTTCCCACTTCCATTCCGGCAATGGTAACTCTTGGAGTAACTCAGATGGCTTCTGATGCTCAAACTTGACTTGCTGACAAGTTAAACACTTGGCCACATATTCAGCCACATTCCTCTTCATTCCATTCCACCAATATGATTTCCTGATATCATGATACATCTTTGTTGCACTGGGATGCACACTATACTTAGCATGATGTGCTTCCCTAAGAATTATATCTCTTAACCCATCCACCGCTGGAACACATAGCCTACTGCCATGCTTCAACAAGTCGTCATTCACATAAAATCCTGGAGCTCTCTCTAATTCCACTTCATTATTTATTCTCACCAACTGAGGATCTCTATCTTGGGCTTCCTT
>CANXYC010281873.1:0-15022 GCA_948193065.1 Aleurites moluccanus | reverse complement strand
TTAGAAGCTCCATAGATGTGTGTAATGTTGCTTATTCTTTTGTTGCCATCGATAGCATTGTAGACTTTCCCTTGTTCCATATTGATGTTAGAATTATCTTTTGATCGGTAAGGAACAAAAGGAAATGTCATATCAGTTTGATGAGATATATAAGATATGGATGTTTGGCATGATGCTAGTGTGTGTTGTATGTTTGATCCAGGTTCGCTAAGGGTTTTACGGGTGTACGGTGGCCTTATACCTACCCTTGCCCTAGGACCGTCACACCAATGGTTTTGGGGTGTGACATTAATGAAATTCTTGTTGTCATTCAACTTATGTAGAATCAATTAACTCATGCTAATATCAACCTAGATCATCTTCACTTGATTCAAGTACTTATGTTTCTTAGGCTTAAATATTTGTGTTTCCCTATTACATTAGGATCGTTTGTCTACTTGTGAAATTGTTATTAAAGAAATTATTTTTGAGGAGAGTAGCATTTGTTTGACTAAATCTACATCATCATATGTTGTTTTGGCTACTACTCATCTAGTCAAACAGCCCTCAAGCCCACCATTTTGTAAGAATTGTCGTAAATCTATTCATGCATTTTTTTTATTGTCCTACTATTGAGTGTAGGTATTGTTATGAGTTCGAGCATATTGTACCCAATTTTTATTAATAAACTATCCAGACTTAAAAAAGGTTATTCTAAATCTTGGCATGATTGTAAATCTAGTACTTCTTCAGTTGTTGCTACTACCTCATTCATCTATTTCTATAAATGCTCTTGAGAATGTGCTTAAATAGGTTACTTGTTCCAGTACTTCCACCTCTAATGCTTTATCTATCACATCAGGTACTTCTTGACTTCTTGATTCCGATTGTTGTAATCGTATGACTGCAAATGCATATTTGTTTCACATAAAACAATTTATTTCTTTTCTCCCACATATTCATATTGTTGATGGTAGTCATATAACTATTACTCATACTGGATGTGCAACCACCTCTTATATTAATCTTTCTAATACTTATCTAGTTCCTAATTTAACTTTAAACCTTATTTATGCCAGTAATTTTTGTCAACTGGGTCTTACCATTCTTTTTCTTCTTCTGATTGTCAGGTATAAGACCTTCAGATGGGATAAATTCTTGGGATGGGGTACAAAGTAGGAAGATTATTTGATCTAACTTCTCTTTATCTATTAGTTTCAAAGAGTATTTCCATTGTCACATTTGTTTCTCCACTATATCAATAGCATCTTTGTTTAGGTCATGCTTTTGCCACCAAACTTTGGTCTTCTGTTTCTAGAGGATCATTGGAATCTCTAAATTTGAATCATTTGATTGTTTACATAGTTAGCTTGCTAAACAACTAGCTTTATCCCTTAATACTAGCAATTATATTTGTGATAATCTTTTTGATTTAGCGCATTCAAATGTTTGGGGTCCTGTCCCATATTTTACAATTAGTGGATATCATTATTTTATTTTATTCATTGATGATTATTCTAGATTTGCCTATATGTATTTTTTGGAACACAGGTTTGAATTACCTTAAGTCTATATTAGATTTGCTAATACGATTCAAACTCAATTTTCCTATTAAAATTTCTTTTTTCTAATAATGCCATGGAATATCAAGATTCAATTCTTCTTAAAATTCTCAATTCACAGGAAACCTTTATTTAACACTCTTATCCACACACCTCTCAACATAATGGTAGGGTTAAGCATGAACATTGTCATATTCTTGACTTTTTCTGTACTTAACTTCTTTCTGCTTCTTGTCTATAAAATTTTTTGGGGGAAGCTGACTTTACTGTTGTGTGTATCATTAATTTTGGGGGAAGCTGACTTTACTGTTGTGTGTATCATTAATTATCTTCCAACTTTTGTTCTTAATAATATTCTCCCTTTACTAGTCTTTTATGGTAATTCTCCTGACCATTCCTCTCTTGAAGCTTTTAGATGTTCTTTTTTGCTCTTTTCTATCCTCATGAACATAACAAACTTGAATCTCGTGCTTGTTTATGTTGTTTTCTTGGGTATGGAATCGAACACAAAAGTTTTCATTATTGGAATCCTCTTTTTTGACGCATTCATATCTCCATATATGTTACTTTTTTTTGGAACACACTATATTTTTTACATTGTCTAATTTTCATATTTCTTCTTCTACCTCTCCATTATTTTTTATTAATTCTTAAGTAGAATTATTTTCCAATTTTGATGCAGCTACTTCTGGTGAGCCAAATAATGATCCTGCAATAGCACCTTCTCCTGTGTTGATGTTTCGCTTGCTAATCTTATGCCTCCGCTCGCTGATCTTGTTCATGTTCCTCCTGTTTGTAATTCTACACAGATAAGAGAATCTCCTCATAATTTGCATGATTATTGTTGTTTTCTACTATTATTTCTCTACATAAATCTCTTATTTATCATAAGGCAAGTACTAACCCTCTGTGGCAACGAGCTATGATTGAAGAAATACAAGCTTCAGAGAAACTCATACTTGGGATCTAGTTGATCTTCCTTCTAATAATTGTAAATGGATTTACAAGATTAGAACACATCTTAATGGTTATGTTGAACAATATAAAGTTTTTTTGTTTGTTAAAGGGTACACTAAGGAGTATGGCAGTGATTATAAAGAAACTTTTGCTCTTATAGCTTGTCCAACCTCTTTTCGTAGCTTGTTGGCTATTGTAGCTTTTAAACAACAGTCTCTTATTCATATGGATGTTAAAAATTCCTTTCTCAATGGTGATCTTAATGAAAAGGTTTTTATGCATCCATCACTTGGTTACAATCATCCTTCACATAAGTTGTCGTCTTTAGCATCCACTTTACGGTCTCAAACAAGCTTCTTGAGCTTGGTATGCCAAGTTTAGTACTACTATTGCTTAACTTGGTTTTCATACTAGTTCTTATGACTCTAATTTGTTCATACATCACACTGATAAAAGCATAATTCTACTATTACTTTATGTGGATGATATGATTATTACTGGTAATGATATAACTAGTATTTCTGAGTTGCATAAATATCTTAGTCACCATTTTGAAAAGAAGAATTTGGGTTCTCTTTGATACTTCCTTGGGTTAGAGGTATCCCCAATGTATGATGGATATTATTTATCCTAAGTTAAGTATACATTTTATTTGTTTTCTTGAGCTGGACTTACTAATACCAAGGTGGCCTTTACCCCTTTAGAATCTAATGTGAAATTCACACCTATGAATGATACTCCTCTTTTAAATCCTATTGTTTATAGGCAAATGTTTGGATATTTGGCTTATCTCATAGTCACTTAATCAGACATTGCCTATGTTGTTCATATTATTAGTTAGTTATATCTACACCTTAGACTACTCATTTTGCTGCAGTTCTCAACATTCTTTGGTATATTAAAGGCACTCTTTTCGATGGACTTCATTTTTTTATCTACTAAATCTTTGGCTCTCTCTGGATATTTTATACTGATTAAGTTGATGCTTCAACTGATCATCACTACTAGTTATTATTTTTTCTTGAAGACTCCTTTATTTGTTGGTGAAGTAAAAAAACAAACAGTCACTTCTCGTTCTAACATTGAGTCAAAATATCATGCTCTTGCTTATTCAACTTTTGAACTTCTTTGGTTACGATATTTATTATTTGATAAGGGGATTGAGCATTCCACTCCAACCACTCTATATTGTGATAATAATATATACACATTAATTTTTTTTCATGAGTGAATTAAACATACATAAAATGATTGTTATTTTATCAGCAACACTTAGATCAAGATACTGTACAACTACACTCTATTTCTTTTGCTGATCAGACTACCGAAATTTTCATAAAAGCTCATCTCTTTGGACGATTCCAAGATCTCCTTATCAAAGTCAAATTAGTTTCTACTTTACCGTTTTGAGTTTGAGGAGAGTATTAGAATATACTTTATACTATATCGTACAACTGTATATATTCATACTTTGTACCATTTTATTTCTTTTTTAACATAATTTTCTATTAGCAGGTTTTTCTATACTAAATGCATGTATATACTATATATCATATAATGTGAGTTTCAACTTTCAACATATAAATGGAATCCAATCTACATAAGAAATGATGTACGCATACCGGATTAAAAATGAGCTCTCAATAACTCAACCAATTTACTCTCTGAAACATCATACTATTGAAATTTATTAATTGCTTACCAAACGGTTTGACTTCTCATAGGTAACCTAAATAATCTTTAGTTGTAATCCTTTAAATTATAACATATATATTTTGACATTTTAACACCCCCAAAGACAATTTTCACTTGCACTTTATTTTGGCATGTCAACTTGGTGGAATTGAATGCTTGGGATGAAGTCTCACCTTGCTCATAAATTAAAGACTTGATAAATAGGGTAAATTTTGCCCATTATGTATATATATTAATTCAATGAAATAAAAATATATTAAATAAAAAAATTAGATATTATTATTTTCATAACCTATATTATCATTGTCACAACTTAGTAAGTATATTTTATTGGATTAATTATTATTTTCTCCTTATAAAATAATTTCATACACTAAATCTCTCTGACTTTTAAAAAATACACTAACTCTCCCGACGAATGTCACAATATACTATTATATTTTTTCTTCCAATTTTGCTATTAGTTAACTCTAAAATGGTTAATAAGGATATTAAAAAGATAAAAATATTATTGTCCTTTATTTTAATTAATTATATTCTATTTTTGCTTTAAAAAATATTTTTTTAGGGTTAAAAAATATATTTTTATATTTTTTAACAAATTTGAAAATAAAAATAAATAAAAATATTTTTTATTTTATTTTTAAAAAACAAAAATTTGAAAATAAAAAATAAAAAATATTTTTACTTTTTATTTTCAAATTTATCAAAAATATGAAAATGAATTTTTTATTTGTATTAAAAAACTCAAGAATAAATAATTTAATTTATTCTTAAATTATTTTTTAAAATAAAAATAACAAATAAAAAATATTTTTTAAAAATATTTTTGTTTATTTCTTATTTTTAAATTTTTCAAAAATATGAAAATGAATTTTTTAACCCTAAAGAATTTTTTTTTAAAGTAAAAATAAAATGTAATTAATTAAAAATAAAAAGTAAGGACATTTTTGTCTTTTTATTGTCATTGTTGACTATTTTAGAATTGACTAACAGTAAAATTAGACGGAAGAAAATACTAATATGATAAAATATTCGTCAAAAAGAGTTAATATATTTTTAAAAAATTATGAAAAATATAAGTCATTATACAGAAGAAATAGTAATTAATCATATTTTATTTCATTAATTGACTGTGATAATAATAATATGAACTGTGAAAATAACAACGTTCATAAAATAATAATATTTTTCATATAAAAAAATTAAATAAAAAATTTTATTAATTAAAATATATCATCATTTACTAATTTTAATATATAAGACAAAACTGTATATTTTAAGCGTAGTACTTCATATTGAATTTAACAATGTTAATTTAACATTGTTAATCAACATTTCACATTAAAATTAATAATTAAAAGTAAGTGAATATTTTTAACAATATATTAATAAATAACGTATTGATTATGCTGCCAGATGTATATAATAAGATTATTATTATTTTTTTTTTTGGTTATGAAAGTTTTCACATCATGTGATATTACCGTTAATTTTTATGAGCATTAATTTTTTTTATCTCTTAGCATATAAATCTTGCTATTGAAAAAAAGATGTATTTCTTCTAATGTCCATAAGCAGCTTGAAGGATCTTTACACATAACACATCACTAGTTTATTTATCTATCTTTTCATTTTATTTTTTTTTACATTAGAATTGAAACATAAATTTATTGTCTAAGTCCTACATGTATTAACCAATGTTATTAGACTCAATCTAACCAAACTGATTCAATAGAAAAAATTAAAAATTAGTCTCCAAGTTAAATTGATCATAATTTTATACCTTTTTTTTAAGCCATCAAAAAACTTATTGATTCATTCAGATATTCGATGACCCAATCAACTCAATTTAAGTTATCCTGGTAGAATGAACCAGGCTGATTAATTTTTTGTCAATTTTTAGCACACGGTGTTATTTTGTGCCAAAACCACAAATATTCACTCATTCATGGAGTTGAGTCTATCTGATATTTAGTCATGTTCTTTTATACTTTTATAAGAGATATTTTCATGGTGCCGTAATCAAAGTGATTCAAAAAGGATTTGAGCTGTATGCTTTAAATATATATATATCATGTTGATGCCAATATCCATAAGCCTATATTTTGAAACCTGTATCTATTTCATTTCAATAAATTACAAAATGAATAATATCACTGCAATTACATTAGAAAACTACAAGAAATCAAAATAATAGCTTCAACAATGTCATGCACAATTGCAATCTTTATACACCTTTCTTAGTTAACACTAGGAAGATTGCCAGCAATAAGAGCCACCAAAGCTATGTGGTACATATGATCAACAATTGATTCAAGACCTTTTATTCCATGATTGATCCATCCTTTCCTTTTTGTGATCTTCAAGCCATGGCACAATGTGAGAAAATCAATTGCAAATGATAAGGAAAGTGTGATCTTTTGTTGGTGTCCATTGGAATTGGAAGGTGAAGCATTATGGTGGAGAAGAGGTTGCCGTCATTCATCTCTGGCCACTAAATTTTAATATTTTTTTTATATTAAATAATATTAATTTAATTATTTCTAATTCATTATAATATGATTTCGATTAAATTTTAATCTATGATCCTTTACCTCCATCAATTCTAAAATCAGACTGGATATGAAAATCTTAGTATTTACCACTATATCATGGCAAGTGCGCTATCTCTGACTTTAGACTTTTCCTGCAAGTTGGTAGTTAAGTTACCAACATTTTACTTTCTAGGCCTTTAGCTTTTTCTAGTTTTTGTGGAAGAGGATTTTTAGACGGTGAGATATGTAGAAAAAAAATTTAGATGAATCAGATTGACCACTTAAAATTATGAACTAATTAATAGTAATTTAATATATTAAAATATTAATTATAATATAAACCCTATAATTTATAAAATTAATTATTATATTAATCTTATAGGCAATGATTAATTAACAATATCTAATCACTATTACAATCTTTCTAATAATCTTTTGATATGTAGAATATATGCTTAATGGCCTTTACTCTACTGTCCTTTATGTTTAAGTCAATTTTACTGAATTTTAGTTAAAATTTGACAAAACACTTGGTAGTTGATGCCATTAATTGATTTTTGATGTTATTAATTAAAAAAATATCAAAAATCAAATTTAAATTAAAATACAATTTCTTTCTAGCATTAAGAATGCGCAAAAAATTAATTGGTGTCTTAATTTGATTGGGTGATATCATTTTGAAAATAAATATTAAAATTTAATTCTCATCAACTTAATTTTTTTCCAATATTAAAAAAAATATATATATATTAGATTTAATAATATTAATTTAATATAATAAGATATTTGATATTAAAAATAATAGTCAATAATAAATACATATTTAATACAATATAATTGATGATGCAACTAAAATGTTTGTGGTAGTACTATTAAAACTTTTTGGTTACTATTTATTAAATAAATTACATCAATAACTATTTAATTTAGGATCAAATTTTATTATGATTATAAAAAAGGATTAATAAAATTTAATCATTTAATTAAGTTAGCAATTTATCATCAGTACTCAAACCACTTTTCAAATGATGCTGAATTATTAAACCATAAACTATAATGTATGCATGTATTATCATTATTATATAGTTAATTAATATTTAGGAAAGAATCCACATCCAGACGTTTGTCAACCCTTGACAGGTCCCAATAAAACACTATCATCAACCCAAGGGCCATAATCCTAGTATAAAAAGATCTATGGATAAAAAAAAAAAAAAGGAACGGAAAAAGTAAAACAAGAAGAAAAATTAAGAGAAGATAGATAAATAACTTAAAACACACTCTAATTTTACATAAGACATGACCTGTGCCTCAACAAAATTTAAAATTTATCCTTTCAGTTTCCAGAAATTGATTGTATTAATTATAACTTTCAAATCCTAATAATTGTCCCTGAAATCCAAGGCTAACTTGTGTAATCTCTAAAAACAATCACATTAATGACCGAAGAAAGCCACACACATTCAAACAGAGTCATCAAATGGGTCTACGTTGCAAGCTTCACAGACATAAAAAAAAAAAACTCAGTGCTTCACAAATCAACCTTATGAAGAACTATAACAGATCGTACTCTTGTTGTTGCAGACTCAACCTTTCGTGTCAATAGAGTAGGAGCCTCAGATAAGAAGTAAATTTGATACCATTAATTGGCCACCAAGACAAAGCCAAACTATACTAGAGCTACAAACATCAGGTCTTATATATCCAAAAATAGTCAGGCCTAACCTGCCACTAGCCAGCAAGCCCATGGTCCACTAGCTCCTTGTCATCTAGTAATCACCCATACAATAAGTATATCGCCTCAATAGTACCTTGCCTTGTGTAATACCCAGTACTTAGAACGTTAGAGTAGATATGTGTTAATTCATGTTTGTTTGATGAATGTTAGCATGTGTATGTTTATCTGTACAAGGTAGATAATTTAGAATGATTATTTGTTAAGACATGATGAGTTATGACTGATTTTGAGATGTTAATCATGTGTATGTATAAGTTGATTGAGTTTGAACAAGTTAGAATGGAGAAAATATGAGAATTCTCCACCATCAGTTATTCATGGGGTGAAGATACCTTTCACCACCATGAAAATACCTTTTACAGCCATGAAGATACATTTCATCGCCATGAAGATACATTTCACCGCCATGAAAGATTTTTCCCCACCATGAGAATGCTTTCTGCATAATTTTTCTTTTTCCTAAGAAATTGACTTTCACGGGTGTGAATGCTCTATTCACAGGCGTGAAGCCTCGAGTCTATATAAGCCTGAGCCCATTTTTTTCATTTTCAACTCACCCATTTCATCCTTCTTCCTATCTTTCTTCATAAAAACACTTCACCCACCCATAAATTCATTAAATTCTCTTCTCAAACACTTATTTCATCTTCATTAACACAAAAATCAAGAATTAAACCTTCAAGAACATCAAGATTTCAGATTTCTCAAGATTTCTCCATTTCTAGGAATTCAAAGTATTTATTTCAAACTCACTTCTAAATTAAGATAAGTTAATTAATGGTTAAAATAGATAAATATAAGTTAAGTATAAATATTTAAAAGCATCATTAATATTTATTATGGATCATAAGCAAGATATATATAGATTTAGGGTTTTGGGTGAATAGTAGCTATTCATTCCAATCTTTCTCATTTCTTTAATAAGTGATTAAATTGATGTTAGAAAACATATTAGGATTCTAAAAGATGATTAGAATCATAAGAATTTACCATGTATGAATATTGTTGGGTAAAAACCTTAATTGTGAATATTTGAGAATTTGACATAGGAAAATAGAATATAAGGAAATAGAGGAGATTATTGAATGTACAAGTAATTGAGGAAAATACAAGGATAATTTGCTTTGAGATAAGTATAAACATTGCATATGCATATTGTTTCCTTGAAGTTGATTGTTCAATCCTTCCTAATGTACATGTTTATGATCCTCATGCTATGAAATATTGTATTATTAACCAGTTAAATGAAATTCTCATGATGTTCTCAAACCAATGATAATTTATTCCATGTAATCACTTTATATGTTGTAAATGACTTGGTCATTCTTCCTTAGACCAATCTCATATGAAACCTATTTGTTAACTTGAATGAATTCATGTATATATGTTGATGGTCTTGTGACCAATATGATTCTTATGAAATCCACTCTATATGACCTATGATATGTATATATATAGAACATTCTTCCCAATGAGAGTAAATTCATTGGTCCATTGTGCACTTTGGGAACCTAGCTGATAGGGTTTTTATCAGTGTTTCACCTAAAGGGGACCATGAGCTCTAGGTATATGCCCGACCAAGCATATGTATTACAATAAGGTACAAGGCTACTAATAAATTCTGTTACTATAAAGTAGCAAGTCTACTGATGTATTCTGATGATGACAGTTCTATCATATGATTTGTTACTGCTATTTGATTGTGACCACTTATGTTCTTGTAAGCATAACCTTATGAAACTTCCATACCCATGTTCCTTTGACTTGACCATTTCATTGCATGTTTACATCTTTCTGAGTTGAAGGCTTACTCCTCTTCTGTGGATTTCAGGTGATAGTGTAGCTCGAGAAGGAGCTAACATAGTAGACAAAGCTTATTGATTCATTCCTCCAAAAAGACTCTATGTAATTCTTTTGATGAATATTATTTTGTATTATGATATTTATATGTATGAGGAGTATACTCTAGAGCTCCTTAGTTAGATGTTGATGATGATATTATTTTGATGTCTGAATTGATACATTGTGGGTTGCCCTTGTTCCTTATTGATGTGTGATGTATCTTTTGATCTGTAAGGAACAAGAGGAAATCATATGATGATGTATGGAAATGCATGAATGATGATTTTATAATTCATAGAAATGAGTATATGTGATGATAATTATGTATGATGTCGATATATGTTATGTATGAGATCCAGGATATGAGGTTCTATGGGTTTACAGTGGCCTTAAACCTACCTTTGGCCTAGGACTATTACACCACTGGAGTTGAGGTGTGACAGAGGTGGTATCAGAGCTATAGGTTTATAATCCTGAAGATAGAAAGATAGATAGATGTGTATGAGCCCTAGTATAATTGTCGATTAAGATAACTACGGAGCATAGGATTCATGTCTCATTCGTGTTGTGTCTTTTTTTGGTATAAATCTGCGTTAAGTGTGCATAATGAGTCTGATCATGTTTGTTCTTCTTATCAGTATCGAGTGCCTCCACAACGTGGTAGAGGACAAGGTCGAGGCCGTCCTAAACAAGATTTTCCTTCTAAAGAAAGCTCTGTGGGTGGAAATAGAGGTGATGAAGTTCCTCTTGTGCCACAAGTAGATGTGGCTAATATGGCTCAACAATTAGAACAACTGCAAAGGAACTATGCAATGATAGATGAGTTCATTACTCAGCAAAGATAGTAGCAGGGACCTCCAGTATAGGCTCTAGAGATTCTCCTTCCTCCTGCAGTTCCACCACCAGCTGTACCTCAGGTGGAAGAGATATCATTCGAGAGATTTCTTAAGCTTAAGCCCTCAGAGTATAAAGGTGAGGTGGATCATATAGATTTTCGAGAAGAAATTGAAGAGAAAGTACAGATTTTACGGATTCCAAATAGAAGAGACATAGAGTTTGTTGACTATTTGATGAAGAATGAGACTAAAGATTGGTACAAGAGAAGCATTTTTGGTATGTTTCGGGGAAATGAAGATCTTTTATGGGAGAAATTCAAGGAATTGGTACTGAATAAATTTCTTCCAGAGAGTGTGAGAGAAGCTAAATCTATAGAGTTTGAAAGATTGGTTCAAACATCTGGTATGAGTGTTTCAGAGTACGCTAGGAAGTTCATTCAGTTGAGCAATTTTACTCCAGCTTTAGTACCTACAGAAGCAGCATGGATTCAAAGGTTTCGTAGAGGATTAATGGCTCAACTGTTTAAACTCCTAACTGTTCTTGAGTTTGACTTTTACTCTAAGCTAGTAGATAAGGCTAGAGTAATTGAGAATAGAGAGATGGAAGCTAGGTTTGAAAAAGCAGATAAGAAGAAAGTTAAAATAGACAATTCTTCCAAGCAAGAGAGTAGGGTGAAAAGTATGGGAGTGACTCATCAATCAACTCCTCAGAGTCAGTATAAAGGATCTTCAAAGAGACCACGATAGAGTCAGATTACCCCTGGATCCACTTCTCAGATGAGTTATGGATCAGCTAATTCTGCACCATCTAGGACTCCTAGTCCTTTGTGTTCTACGTGTGGTAAATTTCATAAAGCCCTTGTTATTAAGTGACAGGAGCATGTTTTAGGTGTGGACAGCAAAGTCATTTATTCAAGAATTGTCTACAATCATCCTTTGGAGTTGAACCTCATGCTTCTCAGACAACAGTTCAGATGGATAGGGAGAGGAGTATTAGTAAGCAGCCAAGTGTGGGCCGAGGCATTTTAGGCAGGACTCTAGAGGCTGGCAGAGGGTCAAGTCAACATGTGGTTCAGGCTTCGGGGTCAGTTCCTATTGGTAGAGGTAGAGGCAGAGTTTTTGATCTGGCACAGCATGAGGCCCAAACATTTAACGCGGTTGCTACAATTATTCTTCTAATCCAAGCTTTGAATGCTAGAGTGTTGTTTGATTCAGGAGCTACACATTCTTTTATGTCATCATATTTTGCTAAGAAATTGCATGTGCTCTGTGAGTTACTTGAAACTATATTGATTTTTTCTACTCCTTTGGAGAAAGAGATTGAAGTCCAGAACTCTTATCCCTCATGCATGGTTAGCATAGGTGGCAAGAACTTGAATGTAGATTTGATTGAATTGCATGTGTTATAATTTGATGTGATTTTGGGCATAGATTGGTTGTCTAAGCACTATACTACCATAGATTATAATAGGAAGAAGATAGTTTTCAAGCCACCTTTAGGTGAGAAGTTTGAATTTCAAAGGGAGAGGAGCGAAATACCATACAATGTGATATCTGCCATTAAGGTAAGAAGGTTGTTGAGAAAGGGTTGCTAAGGGTATTTAGCTTATGTCCGGAATACTCGGAAGGAAGTGAAAGGCATGGAGCAGATACCAGTACTTAGTGAATTTTCGGACGTATTTCTTGAAGAATTACCAGGGTTGACACCGGATAGAGAGATAGAGTTTGGTATTGAGTTACTACCTAGCACGAGTCCGATTTCTATTCCTCCCTACCGTATGGCACCGGTTGAGTTGAAAGAATTGGAAGTTCAGTTGCAAGATATGCTTAACAATGGATTCATCAGACCTAGTAGTTTGCCATGGGGAACACCAATACTCTCTGTGAAGAAGAAAGATGATTCTATGAGATTGTGTATCGACTATAGGCAGCTTAACAAGGTTACCATTAGGAACAAGTATCATTTACCAAGGATAAATGATTTGTTTGACCAGTTAGTAGATGCTAATCATTTCTCCAAGATGGACTTGAGGTCAGGTTATCATCAGTTGAGAATTCAAAATGATGATGTACTGAAGACGACTTTTTGGACTAGATATGGACACTATGAGTTCTTAATATTTCCATTTGGATTGATTAATACACCAGCCACATTCATGGACTTTATGAATAGGGTGTTCAGGCCATTTCTGGACAAGTTTGCCATTGTATTCTTTGATGACATTCTTGTATATTTTAGGAGAAAGGAAGAGCATGAAAAACGTCTTCGGATTGTATTGCAGACCTTAAGGAAGCATTAGTTGTTTGCCAATTTCTCCAAGTGCAAGTTTTGTCTCGATAGTGTTTGTTTCCTTGGGCATGTGGTGAGTAAAGAAGGACTTAAAGTTGATCCGAAGAGAGTAGATGTGATCCTTAATTGGCTTAGAACCACAAATGTTTCTGAAGTTAGAAGTTAAAAGTTTTTTGCATTTGTAAGGTATTATAGAAGGTTTGTACAATATTTTTTCTAAGATCGCAGCACCTTTGACTAAGCTTACTCAGAAGCAAGTAAAATTTCAACGGACGGATGCTTGCAAAGGGAGTTTCCACAAATTGAAGACTTGTCTTACCACGACACCTATTTTGGCTTTGCCGTCAGGAGAAGGAGGATATACAGTGTACTGTGATGCATCGAGAGTCGGACTTGTATGTTTACTTATGCAACATGGTAGAATGATAGCCTATATTTCTAGAAAGTTGAGGAAGCATGAAGTGAATTACCTTACGCATGATCTTGAGATGGTTGTAGTTGTATTCGTGTTGAAGATATAAAGACACTACTTGTATGGAGAAAAGTGTGAAATCTTCACAGATCATAAGAGTTTGAAGTATATCTTCCAGCAGAAGGATCTCAATCTTCAGCAGAGGAGATGGATGGAATTACTAAAAGATCACGATTGTGAAATTTTGTACCATCTAGGAAGGGCTAATATGGTGGCAAATGCTTTAAGTAGGAAATCTCTAGAAAGTTTAGCTCATATCTAAGTTAGTAGGAGATCTCTAGTAAGAGAGGTGCAGAGTTTGCATGATAAGGGAATTAGATTGGATCTTTCAGATATGGCTGTGCTTCTGGCTTATTTTCAAGTTAAACCAGTAATTATTGATCAGATAAGAGAAGTGCAAGATAAGGATTCTCAATTGGTAAAGCTAAAGAACGAATGATGTGGGAACAAAGAGATCTAAAAGCTTTACCATAGTTGATGGTGTACTAAGATTGGACAATAGATTATGTGTTCCAGCTGTGGATGGATTGAGAGATGTTATTCTCAAGGAAGCTCATCATTCTAGCTACAGTGTACATCCAGGTGCAACAAAGATGTACCATGACATCAAGAAATCTTATTGGTGGAGTGGAATGAAAAGAGATGTCGCAGAATATGTAACTAAATGTCTAACTTATCAGCAAGTTAAGTTCAAGCATCAGAAGCCTTCGGGACTATTTCAACATTGTCATTACCAGAATGAAAATGGGAGAGAGTGACTATGGATTTTGTGGTTGGATTGCCAAAGACTTTAAGAGGCTATGATTCGATTGGGTTATTGTTGATAGATTAACCAAGTCAGCTTATTTCTTACCAGTCAAGACAACTTATACGGCTTCTCAGTATACACGGATATATGTTGATGAGATTGTCAAGCTTCATGGAGTTCCAGTTTCAATCATTTCAGATAGAGGTACTCAGTTCACCTTGAGATTTTGTCACGACCTAACTCGGAAGTCGTGACGGTCCTAGGGTACGGGTGATGCATAAGCGACCAGTACCGCGTAGAACCCAAATGACAACCTAAATGATATGCAACAATCAAATATAACCCAATTAATTATGAAAATGCTGA
>CANXYC010281806.1:0-11971 GCA_948193065.1 Aleurites moluccanus | reverse complement strand
AACATTCAAATTGCAATTACTTTCAATTTTGTATAATCTAATGCAATTAAACTAATTACCCATTCAATTCAACCTAAATAATCACTAAAACATTAATCAAATCAAACAAACTAATAACTTACATAATTTGCCCTCCATGGCTGAATTTTTCCTTGCAATATGCTTCCCAATCCTTTGCTCCAATCAACAATATAAGGCTAGAAATGGATAAAGCTAAGTGAGTAGTTGATTTTGCTATCAAATTTTGTTGAATTTGGTTAAGAATTGAGAAAGATATGAAGAAAAGAAGATAGAAGAATGGAAAATAGAAATGGTGGAGGAAGAATGAATAGGAAATGAGCAAAATTGAAGACAACCCGTAAATTTGATGCCCATATAAGACAAAAAGAATTGTAAAATTACAACTAAATCCTCAAAGTTTCAACCTTTACACTTTGGTTCTTAAATCTTCTGAAATTTATTTCGAATGTTCTGTTAAGATTTTAATACCAGTGTAAAAAGGAAACATGCTTATTTTAATTTATTCTTAATTATAAAAATAGTCTTGGAGTCATTCTGTAACTCCAACCGACCCATTTCCACAATTCACCTTGAATTATCCTTTATTTACCAAAATGTCATTCTTTACTTTTCAGTGTTCCTAAATGATTTTCACTTCTTTCTTTTTACCAAAATTACATATAAATTATGGTTATATTTTACCCCCAAGCCAACTTCAGAAATTCTTTTGTTGACCGAACTGCTAATTTCTCGGCAATGTTCCTACACCGCAATTTGCCGGAAAAGTTTCAAATTTGCTTTCTAACTATGTTTCTAAATTTATTTCCCATCAATTCAAGACTAGTGGACCATATACTGAGAATTTATTCATGCATTTATGTTATGGCTTGCTAGGGTATTACAGGCTGTAACCATCAAAATATCATATCATACATCAACATATAACTCAAAATATCATCATCAATATATACATATGTTCATTTCCTAGCTAACCCATATATACTCCACGGAGCAGCTAGATTATGAAAATCAAAATAATAATACAGAATCAGAAAATATACATCAGATAACTGTCTGCAGATATCCCAGGATGACAAATGACATGAATCTGCACTCTACTCCTCTCCTGAAATGGTTAAACAAATAAAAGGGTGAGTATAGATGATACTCAGTGAATCTACATGCATCATTAATAAAACAATAGGCAATAATGGCATAAAGGTATCAATAATACAGATATAGTGTGCAGAATCGATATCAGTTACATAATAGCCAAGAAATACAATGTAGGCTCGGTATCAAATGGAAAGACAGATAAAGGGATGGACTGTATGAAAAGGAATCATACAATCTCCAGTAATCCATATGGACCATATAGGTCTCTAGTAATATATCTATATCAGTAAGCATAAGGTTAATCAGGCCCTATGGCCAAGACCATAGCCCCTCCCAGCTAGGGCATCAATAATACAATGTGTACATCGCTGACAGTATTTCTCCACTACCCTGTCGGATCGGTAGCTCTATCAAGCCACATAAGGGTCAATATAACAAGGGATACCATTATGCAACAATGGCATCCATCAATCAATCAATCCAATATCAGTCAATTCAATTATCAAAAAGAATAATGGCAATGCCATAGATAACATACAATCAATTATAAATAGTTTGGCAATTAAGAAAGACATGGAACAAAAGTTAGTTCGGTGGCAGAAAACGGTAGGTCAATTGGCATGCCAACGTCACTGGCGACAATGGCATTCAAATGGTAGGCCTATGGAATACAAAACAATAGGCCAAAGGCAAATGAACTAGGTATTTCATCAAACACATGGTGGGCATACAATGGCAAGCCAATAGGTTAGGTTTAGGTGCAAACTTAACTTGTCCAATTCAATCAACACAAAGCTACATTGTCAACAAAGGTATAGGCATCAAAGAAACACAATTAAACAACATCAAAATGGATTAAATTGGCACGGGAATTCAAAGGAAAAACAAGCAAAAATCAAAGGCATGAATAGTGCTAGGTGGTTCGGCGAAAGATGGGTTTTTGTATATGGTTTCCAATCATCAATTCAATCAATTAGGCATGTTATTTGATGCATTATAGACTCACCTAATGCTTCAAATCCCTTTGAACAAGTCAATTCCAAGCCAATTCACCAAATAGCCTATATGAGGCAACCTTGTCCAAATTTCAATTCTACATCAAATAAACCATCAATTAGTTGCCCATTCACATCCAATTGACTAATTCTAACATCAATTAACACAATCAAACACTAAATCATCAAACTCTCCTTTACAACTTCAAATTAAACTAGGCAATTTAGGGATTCCTATCAATTAGCATCAATTGATGCAATCTAACTACAAACCCATCAAATTCAACCTAAATAACATCTATTTAAATCAAAAGATTGAACAAAACAACTTCTTACCTAAATGGAGCAAAGTGGACGAAATCTTCAAGCCCTCCTTCTTTGGTTTTGTTTGCTCTTCCTTGCTAATTAATGGTTGAAATAGCTAAAACTAGGTTAGTATTTAAGATTTCCATAAATTTTTCTAAGGAATTGGACGAAGAAATGAAGAAGAATTGAAGAGAAATGGAAGAAAAGGATTTCGGCCAAAGCAAGTGAAGAAGAAGAAGAATGATCAAAATTTCTTAGTATGAAATATATAGAAAAATCTATATGGCAAATTTACAACTAAATCCCCAAACTTCCATCCATCACACTTTGGTCCAAAATCTTCAGTAATTTATTCTGTCAAGTCTATCAGGATTTAGATTTCAAAGTGGAGAGTCAATAGGCTTATTTTAATTTATACTTATTTATAAAAATAGTTCTGGAGTCATTCTATAATCCTGACCAACTAATTTTCACTATTCACCTTAAACTTTCATTTATTTACGATTTTATCATTGGTTACTTTTTCAGTGTTCCTAAATGATTTTCACTTCTTTCTTTTTACCAAAATTACACATAAATTATACTGATCTTTTACCCCTAGATCAACTTCAGAAATTCTTTTGTTGACCGGAGTGCTAATTTCTCGACAGTGTTCCTGACATCGCCGCTTTCCGGAAAAGTAACAAGTTCGCTTTCTAACTGTGTCTCTAAAATTATTTCCTATCATTTCAAGACTAATGAATCACAAACTGAGAATTAATTTGTGCATGTGAGTTAGAAATTTATAGGGTATTACACTAAGGCACAAAGAACTTGTCATAGTGAGGCACCAAAAGACCTAGTGAACTTTAGGTGAAAGACTATGAAACACAAAGACCTTGTCATGAAAGGCACCAAAAGACCTAGTGAACTATAAATGAAAGACCATGAGGCACAAAGAACTTGTCAAGACAAGACACCCAAAGACCTAGTAAACTCTAGAAAAAAATTCACGAGGCAATAAAGACCTAGTATGGTAAGGTGTAAAACCTGTGAAGCACCAAATACCCAGTTTGGCTAAGCGAAAGACTACAAAGCACCAAAAACCTAATTCGGCTAGGCAAAAGACCACAGGCACCGAAAACCTCCATGCGAGGTAGATTTCTAAAGTCCTCTATTGATGAGACAGATTATCTGAAGACCTCTACATGAGGCAGATTTCAAAAGTTCTGTATGTGATTATTTGAAGACCTCCAGATGAGGTGGATTTTCAAAATCCTCTATTGATGAGGCATATTTAAGACCTTCCTTAACGGAACATATTATATGAAGACTTAAAAGTTAGGTGGATTCTTAAAATCATTTATCGATGAGACATATTTAAGACCTCATTTGGCAAACCATGAGTAAATCACCAAATCCTTACAAGTATCATTGTATTAGTAAAATATATTTCAGCTTTTAGTGCACAAAAATATGTGACTAACTCATTCCCTTCTAAGGGAAGGAGGAATAGCTAAAGAGTTTAATTTAAAACCTATATTATTAACTACAATAGCGGGAAACATTAACAAGAAAAAGAAAAATAAAGAAGAACCATTGGGAGAGACATCAATGGATGATGTGCGCCGATATTGCATGAAAGAAATGAAAAATTAAAGATAGAGAGATACAGAGTGGAGAAAAGTTAGAGAAAATTGATAGTTGCCAAGCCAATCACCAAATCCATTCATATTTGGGCAGATAACTACTCATATGAAGATGATTTCTTTCATGCACAAAAATGCATTAAACCATTTTACTTCTTCGACCATGCAAATATAAGGCATCGCATAAAGGATTACAAAAATTAGTATCATTTGGATTGTGAAATCATTTGAGATATACATATATATTTTTTTAATTTCATCAAGTCTTCAATGAATCTTCTGTGGTAATTCTAAATCAGCCTTATTATTTCACTTATTTTTAACATTATATAAATGTTGAGTTATTTGAATCTGAATCCTCCTTTAATAAATGGATGATCCAGTCTAAGTAAATAATAATAAAAAATTAGAAAAAAAAATGCACTCTACCAAAAATTTGTTGAATTAAAATTACAAAATTCAATAGTTTGTATGAGGGAATAATTTTCTAACAGCTGAGGATAGTACTTTAGTTGTCAATATTGATAATGAAATTTCCATTTTATTACAACGATTAGGAAATATTTCCTATAATAATTTATAATATATACAATAATATTTTTAAAATTTATAAAGCATGATTTTTACCACCATTGAAAAATAATTTATTTAAACTCATATTATTTCTCACATTGAATTAGGGCTACAATCGAGTCTAATTGAACCGAGTCGAGCTTTAGTTTATTCAAATTCATATCGATATTTTTTTGTCTAAACTCGAGCTCTAAATCGAATTTAAAAAATTAAGTTCAAATTCGATTTGTTTATTTATTAAACAAGTTTTGAATTCGGATCATCAAAATTTTTTTTATAAATTATAATCAAATTCGACTCGTTAATACATTGTAATTAAATCTTTTGAAATTTGTTTATAATTCGATTATGGCTAATTAAAATACTCAATTTTTAAAATATTTATTTCTAATAAAATAATTATAATAAAAAAATACTTAAAACTAACATAAATAAAAAAAAATTTAATTAATCAAAAAATTTCAATCATAAATTCAACATTACTTATTTTTCAAAGATGTTAATTAATAAGAATATTATTTTTAAAAATTAAAATATTATATAATATAATATTAATAAAAACTTAATCTAGAATTTTATTAGTGTTATGAAAATATAATTACAATTATATATTACTCATTTATGAGTTATCTATTTTTCTAAAGATATAACATAGTAATAATATAGCATCATTATTATTTACCTATATATTTTATATATTTATTCTACTCAATTAGTATAATAATTGAAATGCATGACTTATATATTTAGTGAAAAAATATTATATTTTATTATTAAGAAAATGTAATAATAATTTTTTTAATAAAGAGTATTTTTTATTAAAAAATAAAAATATAATATAATATATAATTTTTTTTCTCAAAAATATTTAAAGTGTATATATATAAAAAATTAAAAATATATATATTTTTTAATCAGATTAAATTATTAAAAAGAATATTAGAATTATTTTTTGAAGTGTTAAAATTATTTAATTAATAATAATAGTAGTTCTATTTATGACTTAATTCAACAGAGCTTAACTTTACTAAGTTGCATACATTTATTCATTTATAAAATCAACCGCAAACGAATTTTCATCGCAATACTGAGCCCTCTGGATTTCTCTCGACTCGTTTATCTCCCGCTCTACATGTGTACGCCCCTTCACTCCAGGATCCTCACCCGATCTTAATTCAAACTTTCATATTATCTCTTTCTCGCATTAGGGTTAGGGTTTTATCTTCGACTCTACAATAGCAATGGCGGCACCGGCAGCCTCCCAGCTAAGATCCTCCAAGACCGAGTCCTACGTTGATAATAAAAGAAAGGAGGATATCCGCCACGCTAACATCGTGGCGGCTCGAGCTGTGGCCGACGCTGTTAGAACCAGTCTGGGCCCCAAAGGAATGGACAAGATGATTTCGACTGCGAGTGGCGAGGTTATTATTACTAATGATGGCGCTACAATTCTCAACAAAATGGAGGTCCTTCAGCCGGCTGCCAAAATGCTTGTCGAGCTCTCCAAGTCGCAGGATGCTGCTGCAGGTGATGGTACTACTACCGTAGTTGTTATTGCTGGTGCGCTGTTGAAACAGTGTCTCTCGCTCCTATCCAGTGGAATCCACCCCACGGTAATTTCTGATTCTCTTCATAAAGCTTGTATTAAAGCTGTAGATGTATTAACTGCCATGGCTGTTCCTGTTGAATTATCGGACCGTGAATCCCTAGTTAAATCCGCAAGCACTGCTTTAAATAGCAAAGTAGTGAGTCAGTATTCGACGCTTCTGGCTCCGTTGGCAGTTGATGCGGTTCTATCAGTTGTTGATCCTGCCAAGCCAGATTTGGTGGACCTGAGGGATATTAAAATAGTGAAGAAGCTAGGCGGGACTGTGGATGATACCGAGATGATTAAAGGTTTGGTGTTCGACAAGAAAGTTAGTCATGCAGCAGGTGGGCCCACAAGGGTTGAGAATGCAAAGATTGCAGTGATTCAGTTTCAGATTTCACCTCCAAAGACTGATATAGAGCAGAGCATTGTTGTTTCCGATTACACGCAAATGGATAGGATTTTGAAGGAAGAGAGAAATTACATTTTGGGTATGATTAAGAAGATTAAGGCAACTGGATGCAATGTCTTGTTGATCCAAAAGAGCATCTTGAGAGATGCAGTGACGGATTTATCTCTGCATTATTTGGCAAAAGCCAAGATTTTGGTTGTTAAGGATGTGGAGAGAGATGAGATTGAGTTCATTACTAAGACTTTGAATTGCTTGCCCATTGCAAATATTGAACATTTTAGAGAAGAGAAGTTGGGGTATGCAGATCTTTTTGAGGAGGTTTCACTTGGAGAAAGCAAGATTGTTAAGGTTACTGGGATTAAGAATATGGGAAGAACCACTACAGTACTTGTGCGTGGGTCAAATCAGCTGGTTATTGATGAGGCAGACCGGAGCTTGCATGATGCATTGTGTGTGGTTAGATGTCTGGTGAATAAACGATTTTTAATTGCTGGAGGTGGGGCTCCAGAGATTGAACTGTCTAGGCAGCTTGGGGCATGGGCAAAGGTCCTACATGGCATGGAAGGGTACTGTGTTAGGTCTTTTGCTGAGGCACTCGAGGTGATACCATATACTTTGGCTGAGAATGCAGGGTTGAGTCCAATTGCAATTGTTACTGAACTGAGGAATAGGCACGCCCAAGGGGAGATCAATGCTGGCATCAATGTCAGAAAGGGGCAGATTACAAATATCTTGGAGGAGAATGTGGTGCAACCACTACTTGTGAGCACTAGTGCTATGACATTGGCAACTGAGTGTGTGCGCATGATTTTGAAGATTGATGATATTGTTACTGTCAGGTAGCTTCAGATTGGAGCAGAGATCTTTTTGTCTAGCTATGTTTTTTGTATGTGCCAACTGAAGTGATGGTTTCTGCTTAGTTTTGGTTTAGAGTTGAGAATTTTGGTGGTTGGTGCCTGTGTTGTTAAATGCTTTGTTTGTATTTGTATTTTTATGCTATTTTTTTTGGAGGTTTTCTGAATGTCTCTTATTCCTTTGGATATTACTATTGTTTTATAACTCATCATATTTAATTTGCATTTGACAGAAGGTATCTTGCTGAAAGACAAAATTGAACTATTTGAATTTTGAATAGAGTTAAAGATGATCTCTTTCACTAGTTCTTTGCAATCATGTCCATGTAAAGTGTTAATTACCAAATAATTTAATCAATTACTCATATGAATTTTAGGAGTACATCCATTTTAGCCCCCACTATTAAATTCTGACAGAATTAGTGATCGAACTACTAAATCAAAGGCAATCTTTTATTTATTGAACATGATAGGCAGATACGAGTCAAAAGTATTTAACCAAATAATTAGGTTTGAGGTTGAAAAAGATGAGAAAATCCTTTACTTCTACTTGGTAATATATAAAAGATTCATATTTGTTCAGTGTGTTCTGAAATTAAAATATTGCTCTTGATTTAATTATACACTAATTTTTACTGGAGTGTGACTGGAGGCTGTAATGGATACAATCATAAAGTTCATACATACGGCTAATTTATACAAATAAAAGAATATGCTAGGATTGAGAAGTTCAGGATTTCTTTAGTAATTTACCCTGAGAAATTATGCAGAAAATGTGGAAGGATTTTATTTTGATTGCTATCTTGTCCTGATCAGAACATGACAATATTAGACTGAAACGTTTAGCAAGATGATGACGTTTAAATATGGAGGCAAAGCTCTTCTTATCCATATTTAGTGATTAATATTTCCATTATGTAAAAGAAAAGCTATATTTGATTATTACAAAGTTTAATAATAGTGCGAACTATGATATTAACTCACTAATATATATGTTTAAATTAGTTTTTGAGTCAACTTGCAACTGTTCACCTGATGTAAAATATAAGCTAAAGTGGTATTTTTATTATATTCTGAATTTTACTGTGCTTCTTGATGACTGACATTTTAAAGCTTTTGGAACTTGCTCCACCCTTAAACCTATTTAAATTATTAGTAACATTAGTATCTGATACATCCCCACCTAGCATGGTATTAAGGCTTAGTTATTATTGTTATTGTTGTAGTATCTGACGCATACTGTAATGCGGCCTTGAGTGTGGACAAGTTTTCCGGTCAATAGTGTTTTATGTTTGTTGTCAGTAGATCTGACTTTTGGGTTGAATAATTGAGCGTGCAGCTTTAGCATTCAACTAAAACAAATTGAAATGAAACTCCACAGGGGACTTTCAAGCATGCCCATAAGACATTGTGATCTCATTGTCCTGCTTGTTTTGCTTTTGTTTTGAAAGAGGGGTCAACTGTTACTTTAGTTTTGCAATAATAATTCTGCTGTAGAATTTATTTTTTTTGGTAATGAATTTGCAAATCAGTAAATGGCGAACTAAGAATGATAATCAGTGATATATTTGTGATCTTAATCTGATGCTTGGATAAATTGTGTTTATTTCACCTTAATTCAAATTATTTACTATATTTCGACATCACTAGAATCGTGAATGATCTCTATAATGCAGGCGTTTGTGGTGGTGATAGATTGTTTTTATTGGATTAGTCATTTGCTTGTTGAACCAGGAAATTCTCAGCAGAGAAAATGACTAATCCAAGACAACTGTTCTATTCTGCTGTTGTATAACTTGTGACTGATCTAGGCATTCTTTGTCTTCAATGGGACTGTTGTACAAGTCAAGAATTTCCTGGTTCAACCTGTTGGAAGACGTTATCTTTTCTGTCTGAGGGGGCTCTGGGTTGATCTTCATGATGTAGCTGACAAGAAGTCCTAGGAAAAGCAAGTGTAAAGACCTTTAAAAAAAGCTAGACCGGGCCTTTTTTCCTTTTGAGTTTTTAGTCCATGAAACATCTGTTGGATATATTTACTAACACTCTTTTAAGATTTTACGTGAAACATAGTGGAATCCCAATTTGTCCTCAATTTAGAATAGCATAAAACTTTGACCACATCAAAGTTCTTTAGAGTTCGACAACATTTTAATTTAGCTTTCAATTACACTTTAGTTGTTGAGTAAAAAATATAATCCCCCCAAATTCTTGAGTTTCAGGTTGATAATATTCAGAGACTATGTATGCAGAGTCCACGGCGTTGATTAAGTATTTGCAAGTCTCTCTTTGATTTTGGAAGTCAAGTGTACTTGGGTAATTTTGAGCTGGGATACAAAGATTGAGGGGCTGTTGTGCCAAAAAACATATTAGTTATTGCTGTGTAGGTTTTTTTAAAGCCTAAAAAATTTTTGTAAAATTTTTTAAAAATCATAATATTATGGTATTTCTTATAATAAATCTAATAACATATTTTCTGTACAAAATAAAAATTAAATTGATTTAAAAATATATGTTAGAAGTATATTAAATCTAGACCATTAGATTTTAACGGTCTAAATTTAATACACTTATATTTCATTTTTTAAATCCATTTGATTTTTGTTTTGTATAAAAAATATATCATTGAATTCGTTACAAAAAATATTATAATATTATGATTTTTAAAAAAATTTACAAAATTTTTTTAGACGGTAAAAAGTCTACACAGCAGAGGATAATGTGTTTCTAGCACAACAGCCCCTCGACCCGGGCTACAATTGGTTGGTTGTAATGTTTTATGCCATATGTTATCACTTGGTTGTTTGGAATCCGAGTCCTGTAAGCATTAGGACTTCAGGAGTTTGTTTCAAATATGCTTGTGAATTCTGATGTTTATTTTTTCTTATTAATCAGCAGTCGATAAAAAAGCAGGCGGAATTTATATCAATTATACTTGGTTGTATTTTAGTGTAAAGTTTAGAATTTTGTTACTTTCATTGAATTTTTCAGGCAGATTTTAATATAATTCAAGTTTTGGAACCTCTTCCATCAAACCTCAATCAAACATCAGTTTTCTTCAAAAACTTTCTTGTACTCCCTAATCAAGCATCAGTTTTCTTCAAAAACTTTCTTGTACGCCATTGGTGATGCTAAACTTGGGTAGCAATTCTTTCTCGTGCCATTTTACTTGCTAATCATTTTGATTGACAATACCTAAATAGTCTAACCTGCTATCTTTCCAGCATCAGTTGGTGAAACTGATGTTGAAATGTTTCCTCATAATGCAAAATTCTCAAGATTGTTAGTAGGGGGATAGAGCTTCTTGTTAAGTAGTTTCTGTACAAGGCCTCATTTTTTTGTGTGCCACAAGTGGGTGGTTCGTTTTATTCCGCTAAGAAAATCACAAATGTAGTTATTCTTCATTGAAACTATATAAGCTGATGAAAACCTTGGTTTTATATTAGTTGGGGAGTAAGTTAACTCGTATTGTTGATTAGAGTTTGAATCATGTGGTTAAACTATAAAGAGAGGTGTTTTCGTCTTTGTTAATCATCTCAATGTGGATGGTCGGTCATCTTTTGGCAGGACTAAGAAAATGGATTTATTATGATGCATGAAAATTGACGTGTGAATAATATGATAATATTATGTAGAATTGCTGATGTCTTATTCAACGTTACAAATATTATGTTCATTTGATCTACATAGAGTTATATGAGATAGGAGATAGGATATCAAATGAGAAAGATTATCCGAATTGATATATATAGAAAATGCCATTCCAACAACTTCGATTGTTACATGATTCATTTAATAAATTATGCTCATTGAAATTGAAGCTTCAGATAATATATACTGCTACTTTATAATCAAAAACTTTTATATAAATAAATATAGCCTCTCTACTTAACACAGTCTTGACTAATCTACAAACTTTATATATTAATGGCAATTAATTAGGTGCACAAATATATTAATCCAAATTTTCTGTCTCATTTGATATTCCATCTCTTATTTTATATAATTTTATGTGTGTCACATTATCTTTTTTTCAAAATATTTTCAAAATAATTGTCTGATTATTATCATTTTATTAATTATGAAATATTTATTTAATTAATTACAAATATTTTGGATAAAGAATCAGACAGCATCAGGCAATTATTATTCAAATATTGTGACTGTTTGAATGGAGACAAAGGAAACTGCTTTAAGCAGTTATTGATTTGAACTCAAACATTGTGTCTGTTTGAAAGAGTGTCTTAAAGTCTATAAAAGTAGACTTCTGCAGGCCAAGAAATATAACTTCTTCTTTCTGTTTTTCTTTCTCTTTCTGATAAAATTCACTAAAGGAAATCTCCAAGTTTGCTGCTTGTATATTTCAAGGTTTGCTTTGTTGTATCCTGAGAGTGTACTGCCATTAAAATCCTGCAGCAACTTAGATAGTGGAGGCATTAACACTTAAAAGACAGTGTTTCTAACACGCCTCAAAGCTTCCTAATTGTTTATTTTCCTAACAA
>CANXYC010281769.1:0-15030 GCA_948193065.1 Aleurites moluccanus | reverse complement strand
TATTTTAACACATCAAAAATATTCAGTAATATTTTTTAATAAAACATTAAAAATTCAGCATATATTAAAGTATAAATATTTAAACAAATTTAATCTAATAAGTGCTTTCAATAAACTCTAACAACCTCATAAGAATTATTTCTTGAACAAATTATTTCTTATATATATATATATATATATATATATATATATATATATATATATATATATATATTATTAATTAATATAATTTTATATAAGGAATAATTAAATAAATATAATAATTAACTAAGTATAATAACGGGTCCACACGGGATGGGGAATACACTCTCTGTCTATATATATATATATATGTTATTAATTAATATAATTTTATATAATAAATAATTAAATAAATATAATAATTAACTAAGTATAATAACGGGTCCCCACGGAATGGGAAATACACTCTCCGTCTCCTCCCCCTCCCCGCTAACGTAGAAAAAATATTTTTCATCCCCGTCTCCATGGAGAGACAAATCGGGAAATTCCCACCCCGTTCGGGGCAAATTCCCGCGGAGAATGAGAATTCCCCATCTCATTGCCATCCCTACCTTAGGCAAAGGTTTGGCTCCGGTTCTTGGAAACTTTAGTTTCAGTTCCTGCCAGTTCCAGTTATATTCGGTTCAGATTCTTATTCTGATTATTTCCGGTTCTGATTCTAGTTTCAAAGGTTCAGGTAATAATACTGGTTTTATTTTTTTTTTCTAGTTTGTACTGTGTGCATAAATTTAACGGGTAATAGCTAAAAATCATTACAACAAACAAATACAATCATTTTAAAAGTTACAATTATAATTGTACACAAATTCCTCATATTTTAACTTTTTTTTTTTAATATTTAAACCATCTGTATACTATTTCTTTTAAAACCTTAACATTTTATATAATCATTACAAGTTACCGTTGCATACTTTAAAAAACTCAACTTTTTCAAATTTCAATTTTATTCTAGTTTATTTCAATATTTCAATTTCGGTTCTAACTTATTTTTATTTTGATTCTAGTTTTGATTTTGAAAATTTTAAACTTTATCTAAACCATATATGATGGTTTTAGTTACGATTTCAAATCATAAAACTGTATTTTTCTTTTCTAATTTCGATTTTGATAGATTTAAATTTAGTTTAATTTATTATTTCAATTCAAACTGTAGTAAGTACTACTGTATACATATGATAGAACTTATTTGATATGGTAGGCATTAAAGTTACAAGTTATAGAGCTAAATTATCAATCATTACCAAATATATTATTAATAAATCTTCAAAACACTAATGTAACACTAAAAATAAAATATTTATTATAAAAAAATTACATCTCATATAGTAAGTTAATTTGGAGCCAACTCAATAAAATAAATAAATTTCTTTATTTTTTTTTTAAATTATTTCATTATAATCATTTATGACGAATAACCTGTTATTAAAATGATAAATTATAATTTAATAATTAAAAAATAACAAATCGAAATTATATAACTTTATTGAAATTAAATATACAATTACTGAGCATGTAAAATTTTTTAACTTGACTGTCCTTTAAAATATATTTTAATTGGATTATGATATGTTTTAAAATATATATATCAATTCCAAGCATAACCAAAAGCAACATTAATAAGCTCATAACATTAAGGAGAATGTCTAAGCTTTGGAAGTATATAATTCCAACAATTTCAAATCTTAACAAGAAGAAAGTATTCTTCTCTCCCTCTTTCAATAACACCTCGTGTTTCTTAGAAGGCAATGATCCAAAAAATTTATCCCTCCAGAGTATACTGGCAGAATTAGACAACTACCACCATTTTATCACAAATAGGATTTTTGCCACATATTCACAAGTAATGAGAAATAGCAGATCAAAAACATAATATAGGCCCAAAGCAAAAAGCTTCTTTCTCAATCCTGGGGGCAAAGGGACCAATTTCAAACAGTCATTCAATTCTCCGAACAAATAAAAAATACCAATATAAATGAATCAAAACACTCATGAATTAATCGAGCACTTGATTTTAGTTAAATCGAGTTAAATTTAAATATTATAATATTAATTTAAATTGCTATCGAATTTAAATGAGTATTGAAATTTTATATAATTGTAAATATATTTTATTCATAAGTTGTCTCTCTAAATATGAGAAACAATTTAGTGGAATTTAGGTGATTTAACTGCTGTAAATTTACTCACCCCCTTTTCTCTAAATCCTTCAAATAAGGGAAAACTTGATTTCCATTCCTTTTCCGTCCCCTCACTGCCAAACAAGCTGTTAAAGTAAATAATTCAACACATGCATATTAAGAGAGGTGGCAAATGAGTGGTGTGCGGTGGGTTCGGATTGAGTCGCTTTGAGTTTGGCTCAATTTGGGTTCGAGTCAATTTAGATATTATCCTTTTTAGACGGATTATAGATGGGTCATATCGGGTTGCAAGTGGGTCAGATTGACACAAAACAGGTCAGGTTAAGACAAATAAAAATTATTTTTAAAAATATTTATTTTCATCTTAAAAATTTTTATATATAATTTCAAAAAGATTAAAAAAATAAAAATAAAAATAATAAAATATAATTATAATTATTAAATATATACAATTTTTGTAATATTATTTGATATGCCTATTAATTTATAGACATAAATAAAATTACCAAAATAATAAATTACTAATAATATCTTAAAAATTTTGTGTTTTATTTATTATATATTTTAATAGTTATTTAGTTAGTAATTTTTATAATTAAATTTATTTTTTTATATTAAGAAATAAAAATTTAATATTATCAACTTATAATTTAGTAAATTAATAATTATTATTTAATAATTAATAAGTAATAATTATGAATTTTCATTAGTTAATTTGTTATTACTTATTACTTAATACTATTTGTAATTAGTTATTTTTTGTCACTCATATTAATAGTTAATATTTAATAATTACTACTTATTAGTAATTACTAATTAATTAATTATTATTTATTAATAAGTATTATGATTTTTTAATAATAACTAATTATTTATTATTAAGCACTTGTGATAAAATTTTAAAATTTATAGACTAAACGTGAAAATTATATATTTTTTATAAATTATAAAATATATAGAAAATTTATAAATAACAATTAAAGATGTAATAAATAAATTTTAAAAAAGATAATTAATAATATTTTTTAAGACTATATGAAATTTTATTTGAATTACATATATGAAAATCAATATAAAATTTAGCTGTAGTCTTGTAGACAATAGAGTAATAAAAATTAAAAAAATTAAAAATATATATAAATTAAATTAAACTTAATAAATATTTAAATTTAAATATAAAATCTAATTAACTTGCAATTAAATATAAAAATATCTTAAAATTTAAATTTGTTTTAATATATAGACTTACCAAAATTTTTTAAGTGATCTAATGATTATTTTAAATTTAAATACTATAAAGTTTTGAGTTCTATAAACATATTTAGCATTATTTTTTTTTTATATTTATATATACATACTCAATTTAATAAGATTTATATTCAAATAATATTAAACAATTAACTTGAAATATAAATATAAAATTTAGTAAAAAAATAAAATATAAATATATTTTAAAATACCACAAAAAATTTAGTAGTAGATATTTTAAAATATATTTATTTTAAACATATAAATTTAACAAAATTATTTAATAGATTGATAATTGATTAAGTTTATCAATATTAGAGGTCTTAATTTCTAATCTCACATTTTTCATTATATAATTTTTTAATATATATTCAAAAGCCAAAAAACTGAGGTGGCATCCGAATTCATAAATAAATAATAAGCAGTTTTAATAATAAATATCATAAAATAATATTTTATTTTTAAAAAATTAAATTATTAATGAAAATAATTAATTGCATAAATTTTAAAAATTCTTAAATAGATTATAATATTAATAAATAATAATAATTGCAGTAAAAATATTAACAAAATAATAAATTGATGTAATGATTTGAAATTTATTTAGGTTGTTATATAATTGCCGGATTAATTTGTAGATTTATATATATGATTTTTTATTTTATATATATATATATTATTTATTATTTAATAATTATACAGTTAATAAAAAAATTATAATTAAATTTATTTTTTATATTAAAAAAATTAATATTATTAACTTATCATTTAATAAATTAACAGTTAGTATTTAGTAATTAATAATTACTAATTATAACTAATAATTAGTTAATTTATTGTTACTTATTACTTAATGCTTATAATTAGTTATTACTAATTAATTAGTTATTATTTAGCACTTATATTAATATTAATATTTAATAAATATTATTTATTTTATGGTCACTTACTTATTAATAAGTACTTATGTTAGTTATTTAATAACTAATTATTTACTATTTTGATATAATTTCGAAATTTATAAATTAAATATGAAAATAGTATATTTGTTATAAATTATATTATATATAAGAAATTATAAATAATAATTAATAATGTAAAAATTAAATTTTCAAAAAGTAAATTAATAATATTTTTATTTTTTTAAAGTTAATTTGAATTATATATATATAAATTAACATAAAATTTTAGTTATAGTGTAGTTATAGTGAATTATATATATATATATAATTTAATTAACTTGAAATTAAATATAAAAATTTAATAAAATTAGTTTAAATTCTATTTTAATATGCAACTTTACTAATATGTTATGTTATATCTATTAATTTATAAAAATAAATAAAATTATTAAGATATATATAAAAACTCAAACTAATATAATAATACTTTATTATATATAACTAGTTATAAGCTCGTGTTTTTTATAATTTTATTTATTATATATTTATTAAAATATCTTAATATATATATTATTAATTTTTATTAATTTAAATATTATCTTTTGATAATTTTGATTGTTGAATATTAATATAAATATATATATATAAATTAAATTTATTATATATAGACTAATTATATATAACTAATTATAAGCTCGTGTTTTCTATAATTTTATTTATTATATATTTTATTAAAATATCTAAATATATATATTTTTAATTTTTATTAATTTAAATATTATCTTTTGATAATTTTGATTGTTGAATATTAATATAAGAATATATATATAAATTAAATTTATTATATATAGACTAATTAAAAAATAAAAATATATTAATGATATAACTATATAGTTACTTATGATATTTAAAAATATAATGTCATATAAAAAATCAATGAAATAATTTCATACAACAATTTTTTTTTAATAACTCTAAAATTTAATGTTTATTAGATAATATATATATGAATTTATCAAATTTTTAAGTATTTAAATTTATAAATTCTAAATAGTTTTGATTTTAATAATAAATATCATAATATTAATTTTATTTTTAAAAAATTAAATTACTTAATAAATTAAATTATTTTTATTAATTTATTTTGGGTCATTGGGTTAAATTATAGGTTGACTTATAAGTCGGATCGGATGGATTGACTATGAATTTGAATCATTCGAGTTTAAATTATTTAAATCAAGTCATTTTCGGATTAGATGCTATTTGGTTGCCAAAATCTTATGGGAAAGTAATTGTAATACCCTATATATGTATAACATGATTTTGTGAAATAAGTTCTCAGTATATGGTTTGAAATTATCAAAATAGCTAAAAATAATTTTGAAAACTCAGTTAGAGCGAAAACGAGAAATTTTTCTGAAAAATGTCGATGTCGATATCGCTGCCGCAAAAATAACGGTACGGTCGGCGGATGAATTTCTGATTTTGGCAAGAGGGTAAATGATTATGTATATGCATGAGTAAATACAGTAAAAAGAAAGATGAGAAAAATGTTTAAAAACACTGATAAAGTAAACGATGGCAAAATCGTAAATAAATAGAACTTTAGGGGTATAGTGGAATTTCGACAGTCTGAGTTTCAGAACAACTCTAAAACTATTTTTATTAATTAATATTAATAAAAATAAGATGTTTGAACATTCATTTTGAATTTTAATTCCCGACAGAATTATCAGAATAAATTACCGAGCGAAATTGTATCAAAAGCAAATTAAGGAAAGTTGGAGGACCAAAAGTGAAATTTATCATTTTTGTCTTACTATATAGCATGCCTTAGGATTTTTTTTCCCCATTTGCCTTCTTCTTCATCCGTGAGTTCCTTTTCTCTTTTCCATTTGATTTTTCTTTTGATTTATGAAGAGAAAGTGATGGAAACTTGAATCAAACACTAAATAATCCATCCTCCACCAAATCAAACTATAGAAAATTAAGAAAAATTCAAGAACACCAAGCTTTGAAATTTCGGCCACTTGAAGGAATTTAGGTAAATTGTTCATTTGTTTGTTTTTATGGTTTAATTAGGTTAATTAGATGTTGGTAGGATTGGGTAAATAGTTTAATTGCATCAATTGATGCATTAAGCATTTTTGCCCAATTTTCAAACCCTAAAGTGAAGTTGTGTAATTGGATTTTGTGTATATGAGTTAGGATGTGTAAATTGAGTATAAAATAAGTCAATTGGATGTTTATTGGTGATTAATTGATGTTTACATTGTTGTAGAAAATTCGGTTGGAGAAAGTTGCCCATTTTGCCTATTGTGAGGAATTGGGTGGCAAGAAAATTTTGCTAAGTGATTTGGAGTACTAGATGAGTCTTTTATGCATCATTTGTCATGCCTAAATTGTTACATTGCCATTTGGAATCCAATTGTGAAAATGGCCTATTGGGCGAACCCTAATTGTGGCATTTTGCTTGATATTTGCTCTTAGTTTTGGACTTGTTTTCCATACCAAATTGATATGCTTGATGAAAATTATTGAGTTGTGATTGTTGCCTATAAATTGCTTCCCATGTATATGTTTGTTGATAATTGGGACAATGTCAATATTACACCAAAACCATACCGAAAAATCCATAGGCCAACCATTTAAATGCCACCGTCGCTAACGACAATGGCATGCTAATTGCGTCAACTTTTTGGCCTCAAATGATCAATTTATGTTTGTTCTCATTATTGGTTGCTAGACATTTGGTCATCTTTTATTCGATTGTTATTGATGTCTTATTGACTTTATGCTCATTAAATTGATTACTAATGAGCTATTGATACTTGCTGATGTCATTATTTTAAAATGGTATCTATTGATGTGTTTATTGCTTCTATTGATTCCGAGATGATTTGACAGAACTGCCGTTCCGACAGGGTAATGAGTTCATACAATTTATTGATTGATACTCTATACTAGGAAGGGATGTCCTAGTCATAAGACTCGTACAATCTTATATTTATATATTTATATACTTGATTTGTGTTTGACACAACTCTATGCGTTTCATGGCTCTATATCTGTCATTTCCATCTCATTGATGTGATATTGATTCTATTGATATGATTGTTTATTTACAGTTATATTTTGTACTTGCTTTTGTATTACAAAGATTCTGAGAAGACTGATATTATTATTTCAATTGCCTATTGTTTATTGATATTCCATTTCCTGTCATTTGTTGATGCATATTAGATTCACTGAGTATCATATATACTCACTCTCTCACTGTTTGCCCTCTCAGGTGCAAAGTAGGAGACAGATATCCCAACTCTTTTGGCTCTTTGTGGATTCTACAGATCTTGTCAGTGTAATATTATGAACACTGTATTATTTTGTATAGTCATATCCTAACTGCTCCATGGGTTTTGTACGATATAGTTAGTGTATGAACATGTATGTATGGATATTAGAGTATGAATGTATAATATATGGAAGTTACAGAAAGTTACAGAATGAATAGTATTTATATGAGTGAATGGTTATTTATATTGCTATGGATTGATGTTGGGTATAGATATGTTGTTTCGCTGTGATATTGTGATTGCATTGTAGTGATTAATGGGTTCTATGGGTGTCGGTCGCCTTGGCATCTCCCGTACCCTAGAACTGTCGTGATCCGGAAATGGGTCATGACAGAGGTGGTATCAGAGCACAAGGTAGCCGATATCAAAGCTTTGTGTTTACAGAGTACTATGTTACAGAGGAATAGTAAATAAGTATAGAATGGATAGAGTTAAGGGAACCATGGAGCATAGGAATTCATGTATCGTCTTTTGTTATATTCATCAAGTATGTATAAGTATTCTGGTCTTCTGTAATATACTAAGTACGTGTTTTATTTTTTCAGACAGTTTTATAGAGATGCCTGACAGCGGAGACATAGATAGTAGAGAAGCTGAGGTAGCTTCTAATGAGTCCCTGGTCAGGGAAGTTTCTATTTTTGAGGGACCGTCTAGATCCCGACGAACTACAGGGGATACTGAGAGGACTGATGACCCCTGGAGATATGAAATGATGAGGGGGATGATGGATTTGCTTTGGGAGCTAGCAGAGTTGAGGCGGGAACGACAGAATGTATCGCCACCTCCAGTACCAGCAGCAGTGCAACCTTCTGTTGCACCTGCTGTAGTAACAGTTGCTCAACTCCTATACAGCCAGCTATAGTTCTTGGAGAGCCAGTTGTGTAGGTATCCCACCGAATTATTAATGAGGGCAGAGTATCTATGCTTAGCTTTCTGAAGCTAAACCTACCTGAGTTTAGAGACGACAAAGGCGATGAGCCAGTCGATTTTCTTGAGGAGGTTGAAAAGGTAGTTAGGAGACTACCTTGTTCTGATATTAGAGCTATTGAGCTCGTGGGTTTATTGCTGAAGGGGAAAGACTGGACATGGTTTTCCCATAGGATGGAGCCTAGATTGTATGCCGATCATCCTCCTACTTGGGCAGAGTTTAGACAGAGACTGATAAATGAGTTCCTAACAGAAGGGGTAAAGACCAGGAACCTGATACAGTTTGAACAACTAGAGCAGGGAGGTAGATCAATTGAGGACTACGCTGAGGAGTTTATTAGACTGAGTAGGTATGCTACTCATATTGCTTCTACTGAGACAGATTTGATTGCCAGGTTTAGGAGGGGTTTGCATGCTTCACTGCATAATGCCTTTCTGGCTACAAAGTTTACATCTCTGACTACTGTCATCGATAAAGCTAATCAAATGGAGGATAAATACAGGTCAGAGAGAGAGAAGAGGGACTAGAAGAGAAAAGATGGACCAGGATCTCAGAGTATGAGGGGGAGAGCAGCTCCTAGTCTAGACAGATTGAGCCAATGCCTATATTTGATTAGAGACCTCCATCTGACAGTCAGAGGAGGGGGACTCAAAGTAGGGGACCATCAGTGCAGTTTACACCTTCCTATTCTCAGGGTTCATCTAAACCTGCTACGCATATGCCCACTGTACCCATTTGTGATTTTTGTGGCATAAGGCATGGAGGGGAGTGTCGTAGATAGTCAGGTGCTTGCCTAAAGAATGGGCAGCATGGTCATTATATTAACAGATGTCCCTTGTGGGGTAGTAGCAGCCATCTGCTACGGTTTCTCAGCCTACAGTACAGATGAGTCAGAATGTGGTCCGAGAGGCTTCTGGTAGGGGCAGAGGCAGAGGACAGGCATCTAGCAGTGGTCAGGCCCCAGCAGGCAGAGGCCAGGGGCGAGTGTTTACTGTGAACACTCAGGAGGCACAGGGATCTGGCAATGTGGTCACAGGTACTATTTTGATACATAATGAGATTGCTGATACTTTATTTGACTTTGGTGCTACACACTCTTTTGTTTCACCACAGTTTGCCATTAAGTTAAATAAGGAGAGACAGTTGTTGAGTGTGCCTCTAGTGATAGCTACACCTATGGGGGAGAGTGTAGATGTTGATTATTATTATCCTGCTTGTATGATAGAGATTGATGATAATATTCTGCATACTGATTTGATTGAACTGCCTGTGTTAGAGCTAGATGTGATCCTTGGTATGGATTGGCTAACTACACATCGTGCAGTTATTGATTGTTATAGAAAGAGGGTTAGATTCCAACCTGAGGGGCAGCCTGAATTTGAATTCCTGGGTGATCAACGGGAATTTGGGATTAGTTTTGTTTTTGCTATCCAGGCTAGGAGAATGATAGGGAAAGATTGTTCAGCCTACTTGGCTTATGTGATTAATATGCAGAAGATTTTTGTAGATATTGATAAGATATCAGTGGTTCGGGAATTCTCTGATGTTTTCCCTGATGAGTTGCCAGGTTCTCCCCCAGATAGGGAGATAGAGTTTGAGATTGAGGTGTATTCAGGCACCGATCCGATATCCATTCCTCCATATAGAATGGCACCAGCAGAGTTGAAAGAATTAAAGGTATAATTGCAAGTGTTATTGGATAGATGATTTATTAGACCGATCAGTTCTTCGTGGGGTGCTCCAGTCTTGTTTGTGAAAAAGAAGGATGGCTTATAGAGAATGTGTATTGTTTATAGACAGCTAAACAAGATGATAGTGAAGAATAAATATCCGTTGCCACGGATTGATGATCTGTTTGATCAGTTGTAAGGTGCAAGTCATTTCTCTAATCTGTTTGATCAGTTGTAGGGTGCAAGTCATTTCTCTAAGATTGACTTGAGATATGAGTATCACCAATTGAGAATCAATAAGGGTGATGTACCTAAGACTGCTTTCAGGACTCGGTATGGACCTTATGAGTTTCTAGTGTTGCCATTCGAGTTGACTAATGCACCTGTTGCATTTATGGATTCGATAAATAGGGTGTTCAGGCCATTCTTGGATAAGTTTATCATAGTGTTCATTGATGACATCCTCATCTATTTCAGAAGTGAGGAGGAGCATACAGAGCATCTGAGGATTGTATTGCAGACACTTCGAGAGCATCATTTGTATGCTAAGTTGTCTAAGTGCCAGTTCTGGCTAACCGAAGTGTGTTTCCTTGGTCATATGATTAGTGATGAGGGTATTATAGTAGATCCTCAGAAGGTTGAAGCAGTTGCAAATTGGCCTCAGCCTTCTAGTTTTTCATAGATCTGTAGTTTCCTTGGTTTGGCAGGATACTACAGGAGGTTTGTGAAGAATTTCTCCAGAATTGTTACTCCGTTGACTAAGATGACTCAGAAATAGAAGAGATATTTGTGGATGAATGAGTATGAGAGCGGTTTTCAGACTTTGAAGTCTTGCCTTACTAGTGCTCCAGTATTAGTATTGCCATCAGAGGATGAGAAGTATACAGTGTATTGTGATGCTTCTCGAATTGGATTGGGATTGCCTATGCTTCTCGACAGTTAAAGAAGCATGAGGGAAACTATCTGACTCATGATTTAGAGATGGAAGATGTAGTATTTGCATTGAAGATATGGAGGCATTATTTGTATGGGTCTAAATGTGAGATATATACTGATCATAAGAGTTTGCAGTATATACTTCAGCAGAAGGATCTGAACCTTCGACAGCGCAAATGGGTTGAGTTGCTAATGGATTATGATTGTGAGATCCTTTACCATCCGGGGAAAGCTAATATGGTAGCTGATGCACTGAGACGGAAGTCTATGGGTAATCTAGCTCACATCTCGATTGTCAAAGGACCTTTGATTCAAGAGATGTAAGGGTTAGCTGTTATGGGTGTAGAGTTGGATTTGGGATCCCTGGATCGAAACCAGGCTCTGATAGCCTCGTTTCGGGTTAAGCCATTATTGATTGATGACATTAAGGTGGTACATGATAGAGATCCATTTCTATTGAAGCTGAAGGGTGATGTTCAAAATGGTGAGGTAGCAAAGTTCACTGTAGAGAATGATGTACTAAAATGTGAGAAACGGATATGTGTGCCTGACCTTGATAGGCTATGAGACCAGATTATGATATGAGAGATGTGTATTGGTGGTCTGGTATGAAAAGGGATGTAGATCGATTGACGAAGTTTGTTCATTTCCTGAAAGTTAAGACTACTTATTCTGTAGCTCAGTATGCACAGTTGTATGTGGACAAGATAGTTCGGCTTCATGGAGTGCCAATGATGATTATATCATATAGGGGTACGCAGTTTACCTCTTGATTTTGGTAGAAGTTCCAGGAAGCTATGGGTACCTAGTTGAGATTTAATACAACTTTCCATCCACAGACCGATGGACAGTCAGAGAGGACGATCTAGACTTTGGAGGATATGTTGAGATTATGTGTTCTGGATTTTAAGGGTAACTGGGATCAGTATCTGCTGCTGATTGAGTTTTCCTACAACAACAATTACCATTCTTCCATTGGAATGGCCCCATATGAAGCACTGTATGGTAGGAAATGCAGATCTCCAGTGTGTTGGGTGGAACTAGGAGAGAGACAGATAGAGGGACCATAGTTGATAAAGGAGACGATGGAAAAGGTTCCTATCATTAGAGATCGGATGAAGACCGCTTTCAGTAAACAGAAGAGTTATGCAGATCCGAAGCGGGAGGATGTGCATTTTGTAGTTGGTGACCATGTCTTTCTTAAGATCTCATCGATGAGGGGTGTTATGAGATTTGGGAAGAAAGAAAAGTTGTCACCAAGATTTGTAGGCCCATTTGAGATACTTGATAGGATTGACAATGTGGCCTACAGATTGGCTCTTTCACATAATTTGAGCCATGTTCATCCAGTGTTCCATATTTCTATGCTGAAGAAATATGTGACTGATCCATCCCATGTATTGAAGGTGTAGGATATTGGGGTTAATGAAGACTTGTCATTTGAGGAGCAACCAATGGAGATTGTAGACAGACAAGTCAGGAAATTGAGGAACAAAGAAATCCCAATGGTTAAAGTGCTATGGAGGAATCAGCTGCTGGAAGAGTGCACGTGGGAAAGCGAGCAGGGCATAAGGGACATATATCCCTTCCTGTTCGATCAGTGATGTATATAGATGTATGTATATGTATATGTGTATTTAAATTCGAGGATGAATTTTTTTGAAGGAGAGTAGAATGTAATACCCTATGTATGCATAACATGTTTTTGTGAAATAAGTTCTCAGTATATAGTTTGAAATTATCAAAATAGCTAAAGATAATTTTGAAAACTCAATTAGAGTGAAAACGAGAAACTTTTCCGAAAAATGTCGGTGTCAATATTGCTGCCGCAAAAATAGCGGTACGGTCAACGGATGAATTTCTAATTTTAGCAAGAGAGTAAATGATTATGTATATGCATGAGTAAATACAGTAAAAAAAAAATGAGAAAAATGTTTAAGAACACTGATAAAGTAAGCGATGGCAAAACCATAAATAAATAGAACTTCAGGGGTATAGTGGAATTTCAACAGTCTAAGTTTCAGAACGGCTCTGAAACTATTTTTATTAATTAATATTAACAAAAATAAGATGTTTGAACATTCACTTTGAATTCTAATTCCCGACGAAATTGTCAGAATAAATTACCGAGCGAAATTATATCAAAAGCAAATTAAGAAAAGTTGGAGGATCAAAAGTGAAATTTGCCATTTTTGTCTTACTATATAAGCATGCCTTAGGATTTTTTTTTTCCAGTTGCCTTCTTCTTCATCCATGAGTTCCATTTCTCTTTTCCATTTCATTTTTCTTTTAATTTGAGAAGAGAAAGTGATGGAAACTTGAATCAAATACTAAATAATCCATCCTCCACCAAATTAAACCATAGAAAATCGAGAAAAAATCAACAACACCAAGCTTTGGAATTTCAGCCGCTTGAAGAAATTTAGGTAAATTGTTCATTTGTTTATTTTTATGTTTTAATTATGTTAATTAGATGTTGGTAGGATTGAGTAAATGGTTTAATTGCATTAAGCATTTTTACCCAATTTCCAAACCCTAAAGTGAAGTTGTGTAATTGGATTTTGTGTATATGAGTTAGAATGTATAAATTGAGTATAGAATAAGTCAATTGGACGTTTATTGATGATTAATTGATGTTTATATTATTATAGAAAATTCAGTTGGAGAAAGTTGTCGATTTTACCTATTGTGAGAAATTGAGGAATTGGGTGGCAAGAAAATTTTGCTAAGTGATTTGGAGTGCTAGGTGAGTCTTTTATGCATCATTTGTCATGCCTAAATTGTTACATTGCCATTTGGAATCCAATTGTGCAAATGGCCTAGTGGCCGAACCCTAATTGTGGCATTTTGCTTGATTTTTGCTCTTGGTTTTGGACTTATTTTCCATGCCAAATTGATATGCTTGATGAAGATTATTGAGTTATGATTGTTGCCTATAAATTAATTCCCATGTATATGTTTGTTGATAATTGGGGTAATATCAATGTTGAACCAAAACCATGCCGAAAAATCCGTAGGCCAACCATTTGAATGTCACCGTCGCCAGCGACAATGGCATGCCAATTGCGTTAACTTTTTAGCCGCAAATGACCAATTTATGCTTGTTCTCATTATTGGTTGCTAGACCTTTGGTCATCTTATATTCGATTGTTATTGATGTCTTATGGACTTTATGCTCATTAAATTGATTACTAATGAGTTATTGATATTTGCCAATGCCATTATTTTAAAATGGCATCTATTGATGTGTTTATTGCTTCTATTGATTCCAAGGTGATTTGACAGAGTTGCCGTTCCAACAGGATAGTGAGTTCATACAATGTATTGATTGATACCCTTTACTAGGAATGGATGTTGTAACACCTTAGCCTAAACCCTTATAGGGACCTTTAGGAAAATTATTTTTCTTTCTTTATAATATGTTAATATGATATGTTAATGCATGAAATTTATATTTATGCATGTTATATAACCTAATTTTAGGCATAGAATTGGTTTAGAGTCAGTTAGGAATCAATCGGGAAATTTTAGAATTTTTGGTGAACGGGGGACAAAATAGTAATTTTTTAGTTTTTCGAGGTTTTATAAATTCAACAGTATATTTGAGTAAAGGAAAGAATAAAAGTGAATGTAAATGGTTTTATTTTATTTATTTGGAATTATATGGAAAAATAAACCCGTGATAAGAATTTATAGGATGGCACCACCTGAGCTGAAAGAGTTGAAGAAACAGTTACAGGAACTGTGTGATAAGAATTTCATCCGACCCAGTAGTTCACCCTGGGGAGCACCAGTGCTGTTTGTGAAGAAAAAGGATGGAACACTCAGAATGTG
>CANXYC010281725.1:0-16949 GCA_948193065.1 Aleurites moluccanus | reverse complement strand
TACTCATCTAACCATCCAATTTTTCATCATTTGATCCAACGGTCAGATTTAATCAAGCCTAAACTAATACCATAAGGTTGCACACACTCAATAACTCCATATTATAAAGGAAATGACCAAAATACCCTTAGTGCAACCGAAACTCCGAAATCGAGTAACGTGCGGATAAAAATGTTCAACTAGGATTATTTCTTTATCTACTGCTCAAATAAATAAAATAAGGCCATTTTCAAGCCTTTAAATTATTTTCTCCTTTTAAATATGATATTAAATCCATAAAATTCAGACTGGTGAAAAATGACCATTTTGCCCCCAGTTCACCAAAAATTCAAAATTTCCCGATTAAGTCCTAGCAGCCTCTGGAATACTCCTATGCCTAAAACTAATTCAAATAACATGCATAATCATCAATTTCATGCATAAATACATATTAACAACATATTAAAAAGAAAGTAAAAATCTCTCCCCGAAGGTCTCTATAAAGGTTAGGTTCAAGCTAGGCTGAGGTGTTACAGTGAACTAGGGGCAAAATGGTCATTTCACACCCCTTGAGCTTTTTATGGAAATTAAAATTATATTTAATGGTAAAAGAGAATATTATGACTTGAAAATAGAGGTTTAATGATCAAATGAATTATTGTTGGAAAGTTAAAGATGGTAGAAAGCAATTCCAATGAAAGCTGCTCGGATAGGGATTCCATTTGAACTAGGGGTAGTTTAGTCTTTTCCTTTGAATTATGGACTTACTTGGTGTATGCAAGCCTACAGTATCATTTTAGGCTAACCTAAATCAAACCATTGGATGAAAAGATCAATAATTGAATGGTTAGTAAGATAGGATTCATAATTTTTACCATAAGCTCAATGTATAGGATAACATCATTGATATTTGACTTGATTTTTCCAACCTCTTCATCTTCCTTAGCCAAATTTCCAACCTAACTTTCTCTTTCCTCCATTGAAAGTTTCGGCCACCTTGAATGAATGCCAAACCAAGTTATTTTCTTTCATTTCTTGATTTAAACTTGTTAATTCCATCATTTTAAACACAAATCTATCCTTAGATTCAAAGAAAAACCAAGAAAGTTGATAAATCAAAGCTTTGAAGTTTTAGAAGAACTCTTGGAAAAGTAAGTGATTTTACCATTCTTTTTGATTAATTATGTTCTTAAGATGTTCTTTAATGTTAATTGGTGACAAAAATGTGTTTAGTTTGGAAGAAAATCAAAAAGTTGAAAAGGAAACCCTAATAGGAAAAGGTATGATTCAAAGATGTTATTTGGGTGGAATTTTTATTCAAATGAGTTGTATTTGATGTATTTGATACGAATTAGTGGTCATTTAATGGAAACAAATCCATTTGGTGGAAGAATCACGTTGGTCGAATCATGTGATGTTGAAAAATGGAGTTGTACTTTGATATTTAATAGGTTTAAATGGTTGAATGTTATGTATTTGGTGTATATGTAAGTTGTTTGAATGATTGATGTTGAAAAATGGATGAATGTAATGAATTCCAACTAGGTTAAACTATGTTGAGTTTATAGGTTTAATATGTTAGGTTGAAGTAATTAGGAAGCAAAGGTTTGAATATGGATTAATGGAGTATATAATGCAAATGTATGAGTTTAGATATGGAAATGGTATTTGATATATGTACTTGAAAGCTAAACTTGAAATTTACTGCATGTTTGATATGGAATGCTAAACTAACTGTATATGAATTATTAATTTGGCTTAATAGTGATGAATGTATGAAATGTAAGTCAAATGTGGTGATAGAATGTGTTTAATGCACAAAGGATTGGAAAAAAGGTGAATTGTGTAAAGTAAGGTTTATAGTGCATATTGAGTATGCTTGATGTATTTTAATGTGAATAATGTGTTTTGTGATGTTTTTACTTCTTACCAGAGTGTTATATGTGAAAATAGGTGAACCGTCGAGTACTCCAACTGGGAGTGTCGGACAGCAGGCCGATTTGGGCCTCGAACAGTTGATTAGGGGATAAAGTGGACTGACTATGTAAAAGGTGAGTCTATATATATAATCATGCATGATTTGCATCATATATCATATAAATTGTCATTTGGACGGATAAACCAACATTTGTTAACTTATAGTACCTACAGTGCATTTTGACCCGTAAATAAGCCCACCGAAACGACCTAAATGACCTAAACTTTGCCTGTCTATAAAATAAAACATGAAAAGCCAATTGAGCCACCACTTAGCCCATTCTTCTAGTTTTACTCTAAGCTTTGAAATGGTACCTCATGGTCCACCAAAATGAATTGGTAACATACTTAACCAGAAACTACTCAAAAATCCCAAAACGGACCTCTAATGGCGTGTGCCAGTTGCGGTAGTGCAATTGGGCCCCACGGCCATTTTTTTGACATGACTCCAATTTATCCTATTATTCATTATCGATATATATATATGATTGTTCCACAGCTATAAGAGTTATATTTATGCTATATTGATTGCTATATAGAGACACACCCATATGGTATTATAACAGGGCTACCTCGATGGTGTAGCGGGTAATTCCATCGACCATATGCACACTGGTATTCATTGGACCCTTGCTAGGGAGGGGTGTTATATTCTCTAGCTGTAAGGTTTGATCACCTTTACGTATACTGGATTACTGGATTATGCACAATTGTGCTATTACAGATAGTGCAATTGCACTTTTCACTGGACCCAATCCTATTATATCATATGTGCGTTGACTCGTATACTGGATACTTATATGAATACTCATTTCACCATTTATTTGTTATCTTATATGATTCTATAGGCCATATATGAACAACCATGGTATTATGAACATCTACTGCATTTTTATATATATAGATTCACTGAGTATTTTTATACTCACCCCCAAATTTTTTTATATTTTTTAGGACTGCAGTGAGGCTCCATTGACACCTTCTATCCTCACCTTGGAATTGTACTACTTGAGACATGTAATACTCGGGTCGTAAAAGTATATGTAAATATTTGTACAGTATAGAGGTTATATGGTACTGCAATATAAGGAGTGACATATATATGTATGTGATTGTATCTCTATTGTTTTGCACATAAATTATTCTATGGATGTATATAGCTTGATATACAGATATGTATTGAGTTGACATTGGAGGTTGATATGAGTATTGATGATAAAGTATATTGGAAGTGTTATTTGCATTTTTACAGCTGGGCATAGTCATATTTTAGAGGAGTTACTGTCGGAATTCAATAGAAGTGTTAAGCTATATTTGAGCTGATTACATGTATTGTTTGCCATATCATATAGTTAATTAGGTTCTTCATGGTATTGGTAGCTTAGGCAACACTCGTACCTTAGGACCATCATGGCTCCCAAGTTTGGTCGTGATATTGATGCTATTTGTTGTCATCCATGAAGGATTATATACATAAATTGCATGAGAATATGAACTCTGCTTATAAGATTCTGCTCCATCTAAGGAGATGTATGAAGAGCGGAGTCGACCTTCTACATATGACCTAGCAAAACAATTGTTCAAGTCTAGAATCAAAAAAGGATCGTTAGTAGGTGAACATGTCGAGCTTATGATTGGATATATCGAGGCACTCGAGAACCTGGATTTTACCATAGACTTTCACGTACAGACTAACTTGATTCTTCAGTCATAATTGGATTCTTACTCTAGGTTCATTATGAACTATCAAATGAACAATATTGAATCCACATTAGCAGATCTTCTTAACTTGCTCGTCATGGCAGAAAAATCCATGAAAGAGGAGGGAAAGGGAAAAGAGATGGCTCTTATTGTTGGATCCTCTGGAAAGTCTAGAAAGAGGAAAGGTAAGAGAAGAAAGCCGACCAACTTGGGCCCAAGTCCTCCATTAACAAGAACAAAATAGTGAATAGGCCAGTCAATGCAACTAAAGGCAAGTGTTTCCACTATAAAGAGGTAGCACATTGGAAGAATAGTTGCCCTAAGAGAAAGGGTAAAGGCAAGGAGAAAGGAGAAGGTAATACATCTCTTTCTTACTATTCTGATTTGTCTTGTTATTCATCTATTGTATGGATTCTTGATTCAGGTGCTAGTTCATATGCGTGTGAATCTTTGTAGGATTTAGCAAGTAGTGAGAACTTGGAAAAGGATGAAGTGACTCTAAAGATTGGCAATGAAGCTACTATTGCTACAAGGCCATTAGATATACTTCGATTAATCTTATAGATCACATTTTACTTTTGAAAGACATATTATATGTACCTAATGCTTATCAAAATATAATATCTGTATCCATATTAACTATGTTAAGATATGAACTCTTATTCAAAAGAGATGTATGTATATTATATTTAAGTAATGTAATAATAGGCATGGGTTATGTATTAGATGCTCATTATTACTTGCAGAGTAATGATAGTAAAACTATTCCAAGCATGTCTAATAACAATACCATGATTAGGAATAACTCTAGTTCAAAATTACTTTGGCATTTTAGACTAGGTCACATTGTAGAGGACTTATTAGTCAAGTTGGAGAAACAGGGAATCTTAGATTCTTGGAGTTCTAAACTACATCCAATATATGAGTCATGTCTTCAGGATAAGATGATTAGGTCACCTCTTGCTGGACAAAGGGAATGAGCTAAAGAAATTTTGGAGCTAACACTGATAAAGTAAGCAGTGGCAAAACCTTAAATAAAGGGAACTTTAGGGGTATAGTGAAATTTCGACAGTCTGAGTTTCAGAATGGCTCTGAAACTATTTTTATTATAAAGTATTAATAAAAATAAGATGTTTGAATATTCACTTTAAAATCCAAATTCTGACAGAATTGTCAGAATAAATTACCGAAGGAAAATGTGGCAAACGCACAATTTAAGGAAAGTTGAAGGACCAAAAGGAAATTTGCCAAATATGACTTAGTATATAAGCCACACTTAGCAAAATTTTGCCTATTTTTGTTCATCTTCATCCGTATCTTTCTCGCACCATTTCTATTTTGTTAAGAAAAATTGATGGAAACTTGATTTAAACACCATATTATCCATCCTCCATCCATTTCCATCCATAGGAATCAAGAAATTTTCAAGAACAAAGGAATTTGGAATTTCGGCCATTTCACACATTTGAGGTAAAATATTTTTTTGGTTGATTTTATGTTTGATTTTGGGTTTATTAATGTTAGTTAGATTGGGTAATTAGTTAGATTGGGTCAATTAATGCATATAGTATTTTTACCCAATTTTTAAACCCTAAACCTAAGTTGTATGAAGTGATTTTGTGTAATTGAGTTAGTATGTGTAAATTGAGTATAGAATAAGTTAATTGGATTTTAATTGATGAATAATTGATGGTTGAATTGTTGTAAGAAATTCGATTGAAGAAAATTGCTCATTTTACCTACTTTGAGGAATTTGAAGAATTTGGTGGCAAAGCAATTTTGCTTGGTGATTTGGAATGTTAGGTGAGTTTAATATGCATCATATGTTATACCTAAATTGTTAAAATGCCAATTGAAATCCATATGTAAAAACCCTAAAGTGGCCAAACCACTTTAGGGCAAAATTACTTTGTTTTGTTCATGATTTTCCTATGGCTTTTTCATGCCAAATTGATCCAATTGATGATGTTTAGTGAGTTGTATATAATGCCTATGGAATTGCTTACATTGCATATTGTTGTTGATAATTGGGGCAATATCAATATTGCACCAAAACTATGCCAAAAAGTCTATTGAATATTGCACACAATGTGTTTGATAAAATGCCTAACCTAAAAATCCATAGGCCAACCATTTGAATGCTATCATTGCCACCGATAATGGAATGCCAATTGAGTCATCTTTTTGGCCGTAAATGACCAATTTATGTTTGATCCCATTGTTGGTTGCTAGACCTTTGGTCATCATATAATCGAATCGATTGCTATTGATGTCTTATTGATTCTATTGCTCATTGAATTGATTGATGATGAGTTATTGATATTGGTGATGCCATTATTGTAAAATGGTATCTATTGATGTGCTATTGTTTCTATTGATTCTGAGGTGATTTGACAGAGCTGCCGCTCCGACAGGGTAGTGAGTACATACTGTTGGCATTGTGCACAATGTATTGTTATATTGCCCTGAACTAGGAAGGGATGTCCTAGTGATAAGACCTGATTTGTCTTATGTTATTGATGTGAGATTGATTTGCGCCTGACAAATTTCTATGCGTATGGCTCTATATCTGTCATTTTTCCATCTTATCCATGTGATATACATTCCATTGATGTGATTATTTACTTACAGTCATATTCTGTACTTGATTCTGTATTAGAGAGATTCTGAGTAGATTGATTCATTTATTTCATCTGCGTATTGCTTATTGATATTCCATTACATATTTTATTGGTTGATGCATATTAGATTCACTGAGTATCATATATATTTACCCTCTCACTGTTTACCCTCTCAGGTGTAGAATAGGAGGCAGATATCTCAGCTTTTTTACTATCTGTGGATTCTGCTGTTTTATAGCAATGTAATTATTTTAAAAACTAAATATTTTATATGTTCATATCCTAGCTGCTCTATGGGTTATGTATGGTATAGTTCGTGTATGAACATGTATGTATGGGAATATTGGAGATTATTTAATGATATGACTATGGTTATTATAGAAAGATACAAAATGAATGACAGAGTAACAGAATGAATAGTACATATATGAGTGTATGATTATAGATTGATATGTATAGTAATGATTGATTGTAATAGATGTTTTCGCTGCAGTATAGTATGAGATTGTACTGATGAAATTGATGGGTTTTACGAGTGTCGGTCGCCTCGGCATCTCCCGCACCTTAGGACCGTCGCGGCCCGAGAGCGGGTCGTGACATACACAGTGATGTATGCAGCCCATTCAGAGTAATGGCTAGGGGCAGATTCTCCTACTTCATAACATTGACAAATGATCTTTCAAGATTTAGTTATGTGTATGTATTGAAGCATAAGTATGAGGCTTTTGAAAAATTCAAAGAGTTCAAATGCAAAGTTGAGAATCATAAGGGAAAAAAGTATTAAAACCCAAAGGTCTGACCGAGGAGGGGAATACTTAAGTATCAAGTTCATAACATTCCTAAAAGAGCATGGCATTGTCTCATAATTTACACCTCCTGGTACACCATAACTTAATGGTGTGTCAGAAAGGAGGAATTGTACTTTGTTGGACACGATACGAAGTATGATGAGTTATACTGATTTGCCTACAAATTTGTGGGCATATGCTTTGCAAACAATATCCTGAAAAGTGTTCCCTCCAAATTTGTTCCTTTTACTCCTTATGAGATATGGTTTGCTAAATCCCTTAGTCTTAATCACATTAGGATTTGGGGGTGTCCATCCCATATTAAAAAGTTAAAGGTTCACAAATTAGAAAAGAGAGTTGTGAAGGGTGGATTTGTTGGATATCCTAAAGACAGTTTAATGTATTATTTCTATATTCCTGAGCAACAAACCATTGTTGTCAGCCGAGATGTTGTCTTTCTAGTGTCATGTCCCATTTTCAGAATGCAACGGTCCTAGAAAGTGGGAGTTGCAAGAGGTGACTGGCATCCGTAGAACCTAGTATCACATGCAATCAACTATTACCATTAATTTATTATTCAGTTATTTAATTACTATTCATTCTGTTAATTTGTAATCCATTTGTAAATTATACTGCAATTGGTTGTAGCATTTATCATATCATATCATATCATTAATTAAACTCCAAACAAACCCATACATACATGTTCATAAACTAACTATACCATATACAATTTATGGAGCATCTAGGATATGAACATACAAAAATTATGTGTTTAATATAATTACACTATAATCAAACATTGCAGAATTCCACAAAAAGTCAAAAGCTGGAATTTTTGCCTCATACTCTGTACCTGGAAATGGGAAACAATGAAAGGGTGAGTATATAAGATACTCAGTAAATATAATATGCATCGACTATAAATATGTACTAGAATATCAATGAAGAATCGGCAGATGAGATAAATAGGTCGGTCTGCTTAAGAAATAATAGAATACAAAATCAAGTACAAAAGAAGACCGTAAAGTCAATAATCATATCAATGGAAAGTATATCACATGGACAAGACATATATAGGGTAATGAAATGTATATAATATGTGTCAAGCACATATCAATCTCATATCAATAAACATAAGACTGATTAGGTCTTATGGCTAGGACTATTAACCCTTTCCAGCTAGGGTATCATGGTACAATGTGCACATTGCTACAGTATATACCCACTACCTTGTCGGAGCGGCAACTCTATCAAACCTGTAATACCTTATATATATGCATAACATGTTTTTGTGAAATAAATTCTTAGTATGTGGATTAAAATTATTGAAATGGCTAAGAATAATTTTAAAAACTCAGTTAGAGCGAAAACGAGAAAAATTTTTGAAAATCGTCGGTACCGATATCCCTGCCGTATAAATAGCAGTCCAGTCGATAAATGAATTTCTGAATTTGGATTGAGGATAAATGATAATGTATATTCATGTGTGAATACAGTTAAAAGAAATATGAGAAAAAGGTTTAAGAACACTGATAAAGTAAGCGATGACAAAACCGTAAATAAATGAAATTTTTGGGGAATAGTCAAAATTTGACAGTCTAAGTTTCAGAACGGCTCTGAAACTATTTTTATTAAATAGTATTAATAAGAATAAGATGTTTGAACATTAACTTTGAATTCCAATTCCCGACGGAATTATCGGAATGAATTACCGAGCGATTAAGGACCAAAAGCAAATTATGGAAAGTTGGAGGACCAAAAGAGAAATTTGCCATTTTTGCCTTACTATATAAGCAAGACTTACACAAATTTTTTCCATTTTTCTCTTTGTCCATCTGCGGCCATTTTCTTCCTTTTCCATTTGATTTCTTTCTTTGATTTGTGAAGAGAAATTGTTGGAAACCTAAAACAAAAACGATACAAACCTTAATCTATCAAAATCAACCATAGAAATTCAAGGAAAATCAAGAACTCTTCCAAAGGGAATTTCGGCCATTTTGTGATTTGGGTAAGTTGTTTATTTTTTTGTTTTTATGGTTTAATTAGGTTGATTAGGTGTTGGTAGGATTAGATAAAGGGTTTAATTGCACTAATTGATGCATTAAACAATTTTCCCTAATTTCCAAGCCCTAATGTGAAGTTGTAAGATTTGATTTTATGCATGTGAGTTAGGATGTGTAAATTGGCTATAGAATAAGTTAATTGGTTATTTATTGGTATTTAATTGATGTTCTTATTATTGTAGAAAATTATATTGGAGAAAATCGTCGATTTTGGCCTATATTGAGGAATTGAGGAATTGGGTGGTGAAGCAAGTTTGCTAGGTGATTTGGAGTATTAGGTGAGTCTCTTATGCATCAAATTATATGCCTAAATTGTTAAAATGTCATTTGGAATCTATATGTGAAATTCCTTTTTGGTTGAACCCTAATTGTGACATTTTGCCTAATTTTGTGCTTTGGTGTTGGACTTATTTTCCATGCCAAATTGATATGTTTGTTGAAGATTATTGAGTTGTGGTTATTGCCTATAAATTGCTTTCCATGTTTATGTTTGTTGATAATTGGGGCAATGTCAATATTGCACTAAAATCATGCCGAAAAATCTGTAGGTCAACCATTTGAATGCCACCATCGCTAGCGATAATGGCATGCCAATTGCGTCAACTTTTTAGCCGCAAATGACCAAATTATGTTTGTTCCTATTTTTTGTAGTTAGACCTTTGGTCATCGTTTAATCGATAATTACTGATGTCTTACTGACTTTAGGCTCATTAAATTAAATTCTAATGAGTAATGGATACATGTCGATGCCATTAGTTTGAAATGGAATCTATTGATGGATTTTGAACTAGGCATTTTGACAAACACTTGGTGGGCAACTTTGGATGGACAATTAACAAGGTTTGGGTGCAACTCCAATATTTCCCCATTAATCAACAACGACACATATTATAGGCAATTCAATAGGCATTTTAAACACATCAATAAACAATATTAAAAGGATCAAATTGGCTTAGGAAAACAAGACAAAATGAAGCAAAATCAAAGGCAAAATGGGCAATTAGGGTTCGACCAATGTGGCCTTTTGGGAATGAATTGCAATTAACATTATAACACCTTAGGCATGTTAAATGATGCATTAAAGACTCACCTCACACTTCAAATTGTTTTGGAAAATTGATTTTCCTCCTAAAGCTTCAAAGGAGGCAAAATTGACAACTTTGGGATTCTTGATTTTCTACACCAAATCAATCACAAATAATTCCTCCATTAGCTTCCAATTAACATAATCTAAGCTTAATTAATATAAACTAACTCAACATCACATAGCTAGTTCATACAACTTAGGTTAGGTTTGGAAAAATGGGAAAAAATACTAAATGCATGAATTGATGCAATCTAACACAAAGCCCATTCTATTTAACATCTATAACATCTAAATTAAGCATAAAATCAAACAAATCAACATTTTACCTCAAATGGATGAAGTGCCCGAAATCTACAATGAGTTGGTTCTTTAAATTCTTTGATTTTCCTAGCAAATCAAAGATGGAAATTAAGAAATCAAAGGTTGGGTTTAAGTTTTCTTTGATTTTTCCTTAAGAAATTTGAAGGAAAATGGGTGGGAGAAGAGCTTGAAATTTTCAGCAAAAGAGGAGGAGGAGTAGAAGAAATGCAGAAAATTTTGGCTAAATGTGGCTTATATACTAAGTCAAAAATGGCAAATTTCATTTTTGTCCTTAAAATTTCCATAAATTATACTTTTGCCACATTTCCTCCTGTAATTTATTCTGACAATTCTGTTGGAATTTGGATTTCAAAGTGGGGATTCGAATAGCTTATTTTTATTTATACTTTATTATAACAATAATTTCTGAGCCATTTTGAAACTCAGATAGTCCAATTTCTACTATACCCCCAAAGTTTCATTTATTTATGGTTTTGCCATCACACTTTTTCAGTGTTCCTAAATATTTTTCACCTCTTTCTTTTTATCAAAATTACATATATATTATCTGACTCAAAAATTCATTTGTCGACTGGACTACTACTTTCTCAATAGTGTTATTGACACCGACGTTTTTCAGAAAAGAATCTCATTTGCGTTCTAACTATGTCTCTAAAATTGTTTTTAGTCATTTCGATAATTTCAAATGAAAAACTGAGAACAATAACATGTAATTATGGTAGGCCTTTCTAGAGTATTACATCTAGAGACAAAGTTTCTAGAGGAAGGTGGCAAGGCAAGGAAAATAGAATTGGATGAAGACTCATCTAATGATTTCCAACAAGATGATCCCATTTTGGTTGATAAACCCGTTAAGAAGCCTATTGCAGTCACTAATATCTCCAATTCAGGTCCTCATAGATCTAGTAAGGTATCTCATCCTCCAGAGAGATATGGTTTTTTTTTAAGAATGTACAAGATTTGTCCATTCTTGGTGAAACTAATCACTCTGATGATCCTACTACTTTTAAGGAGGCTATGTCAGACATAGTCTCTTCTAAATGGGTTAATGCTATGAAATCTGAGATAGATTCTATGTATGCAAACCATGTATGGGAACTTATGGACTCGTCTGAAGGGGTAATACCCATCGACTATAAACTGGTCTATAAGCATAAGATTGGCGTAGATGGGAATGTAGAAACCTATAAGTCACAGTTTGTGGCTAAAGGTTTTCGTCAACGTCAAGGTAGTGACTATGATGAGACTTTTCCCCGGTGGCTATGCTTAAATATATTTGGACTCTGTTAGCTTTAGCAGCACACTATGATTATGTGGTTTGGCAAATGGATGTCAAAATTGCTTTCCTTGATGGACATATTGAGGAAAACATTTTCATAGAGCAGCCTAAGTGTTTTGATTCCCATGATAGCTCAAAAGTGTACAGACTTAGGAGATCCATTTATGGACTTAAACAAGCCTCGAGGAGTTGAAACCAACATTTTGATTAAGCCATTAAATCCTTTGGTTTTATCAAGAATGTTAATAAGCCCTATGTTTATAAGAAGGTTAGTGGGAGCAAGCTTACTTTCCTGGCCTTGTATATGGATGACATTTTATTGATAGGAAATGACATTAGAATGTTAATCGAAGTAAAACTATAGTTATCCCAGACTTTCTCCATGAAAGACTTAGGTGAGGCAACTTATATTCTTAAAATTCATGTCTACCATGATAGAGAGAAAATGAATGATAGGGCTATCTCAGAGTTTGTACTTGGATAAGGTGTTGAAGCGATTCAACATGTTTGATTCTAAGAAAGGATTGTTACTAGTACGACACGGTATCCACCTTTCCAAAGAGATGTGTCCTAAGGCACTTGAGGAAAGGGAGCGAATGGGTAAGATTTCATATGCTTGGGCACTTGGAAGGATTATGTATGCTATGTTATGTACAAGGCATGATATCACGTACGCTATTAGTTTAACTAGCCAGTTTTAGTCTAATCCGAGTAGTGATCACTAGATTGCAGTCAAAGCTATCCTTAAGTACCTAAGAAGGACTAAGGATTTAGGTTTGATATATGGAGGAGGAGATCTCCAAATAGATTTTTTTAAAAGACTCTGACTTCCAGTATGATATATATGATAAAAAATAAATTAGTGGGTTTGTGTTCATCTGTAATGGAGGAGCGGTGAGCTAGAGCAGCTCTAAGGAAAGTACCACTGCAAACTCCATTATAGTGGTTGAGTATGTTGTTGCCTTGGACGCCGCCAAAAAGGCTGTTTGGATTCGAAAGTTTGTAACAAAACTAAGAGTGGTCCCTTCCATTTAGTTGACAATCCTTCTCTATTGCAACAATAATGGTGACATTGCTTAGGAAAAAGAGCCCAAGTCTTATAATAAATCCAAAAACATTTAGTGGTGATTCCATGTTATCAGGGAGATTGTTGGGAGAGATGATATAACCGTGTAAAAAATTTCCTGCATATACTATGACTAAAGCTATGTCTCAAAAACCAGTTGGATCTTCATCTAGACAAGATGGGTCTTAGATACTGTGGCAAATGGGTTTAATGCTAGTGGGAGTTTGTTAGTCTTGTATGCCCTACAAGCCATATATCTTTGTACATATTTTTGTAACCAAATCCCTATTGGCTATATATTAAAATATATATATGTTTATATTATTCATTATGATGGTTTTCATTTATGTTGAGAATACTGTCCATATGTATTTGATAGATGAATGATTCTCGGTTAAAGTGAATGAGGTGATTGTTCAATATAGTACAAGTACTTTAAATTGTTCATGGTTGTTGGACTTTTATCTCAAGCCGTATTAGATCTAGAAAGGCCATCACTTCTGTTTACCTTCCTAATTAGTATGGGTTACTAATGGTATAGAAGCGGTGAGTCACAACCCGCTTCATATGATGTTAGGATAAACAAGTGGACACTCATAGGATGAGTGATCAAACTATGACATTGGATGATGATGACATGGAATTTTACTGTCAGTCAATCATCAGTAATCTAGATGATGATAGTGCATATAATCCTTTGACTTGAGGTGATATATGTTTCATATATGGATGGTTAAGGTTTGTCATTGCTTATATGATGGGGCTAACCATGCACCGATATATGGCATGTGGTGGCCTTAACTAGTTATATGTTGAGGCAAATGATCGACCAAGAAAGGATTCATTCCTTCGAGTAAACAGAGTCAAGATCCTATGCCATCACATTCTTCTTGATATGAAATCCTTGGCCAAGGTGTTGACATCAAGAATTGAGTTATGATGTGGTTATAGTTATCTCGATATTAGGGTTTGACCAATCTATGTCGCTAGCCAAGATCAGGATCTTAGAACGAAAAGATTAGAGTGCATGGTAATCATAATCAATAGATTTATGGAATGTGGACCTATGTTTGAACATTCATATTCAGTTGGGCAGTCATGACATCTATTGTTAGGAGTTAACAATGATTTATGGAAACCAATTAGGAAGAGGGATTTCCTATATTGGATGAGAAAGTTTTCCTGTGATATTAAAAGGTAATATCATTTCCTATTGCTAATCGAACATGAACCTAGAAAGTCACACAATATAAGTTCATTGCTTTTGACTTAATTATCTTGGTAATAGAGATAATTGGATAGAGCAGGCTATTAGGTTAACATGGTTGCTAGCATAACCATTTTCTTGGTTTTCGGTAATTGAGGTTTATCGATTTAACCTAGTTTGCACAGTTTGTAAACAAGAAGGATTAAATTGATGGACTAGTTATTTGGTGCTTATGGGCCGAATGGCTATTGAAGCCTTTTCATTTAATGTGGGCTCAACCCATATTGGATAAATAGAGGAAAATGGACTTTAATTTTTTTTTATGGTTAATGGACTTCCTTTTTGCTGGTATAAAACTTTATAAAGGGTAAAAAGGTCATTTGGTGGAGATGTAGAGATTCTTCACTAAATAAAAATTAATTAACCATAAGCCAACTTTAATTTCTTGTCTTTGACTAACTGAACTTTGATTAGCTTAATTCAACTGTCACGACCCAATTTTTAGACCATGACGATCCTAGGGTATGGGTAATGCCAAGGCAACTAGTACCTCGAAAAACCAAATCTTTTACTTTAACTTAACTTTTACAATTCATAATGTCATTAACAATCATTCTTTAAACATATGATATATTTTAGGTGTTAATTTTTTTTCTAAAACATCATGATATTCCTTACAGAAAATTTGACAGAGTTTCCTTTATAACTCCTATTTAAGCTATCCATAAGAAATAAAGATTTACACTTCCAAATAAACATACATCCCCTTTTATCCTCCATTAGTTAATCACAACTCAATAAACACTTCAATATGTACATTCACGTCTCATATCATATATATACATCATTTAATATTTTCATATCAAACTTGATAAACATTTTGATCATATTTAACATTAAATTCTTAGCCAATCCAAGCCCTATATACATTATACCAAGGAACTTCTATAAACAGGAGTAACCTCAATACATATATCTGTAATCCAAGGCTAAAGGTAATGTAGCCAATGGATGACTGCCTCACCGAGGTCCTGAAAATATTTAATAACTTTGGGGTGATTATAAGATTATACTCAGTGAATCTAAATATATGAATATGCAATATTAGTCTTGAAAAGTCATATCTATTCATTAATGATCTGTAAATAATGAATAACTGATGATGGAATGGTGGAATACATATCATGAACCATAATGCATATAATATAACAGGAATGAGTATCTGTAACATAACATATATAGTACTGTACTGTTACTTCACTTCACTTCCTTCACATTTCCACCCAATCACACCATTTCCAACCAATCACACCATGGCATAGAGAATTTCACCCTCTCTAGCAAGGGTCAGAGCATATATACATATATCTGTGTACACAACCGATGGATTACTCACTACACCATCGAAGTAGTCCTGTTATAACATATTATATGCAAATGTCTCACATAGTATGAATATATCAATATTAAGTCTCAAATGTGACATTAATGATGTTAAATAATATCATAAAGTTCAAAGGAGCAATAAAGTTCAATGTGAAATTTTTGGTCCCCAGGGCCCAGTTGCGCCAGCGCAACTGATACCCTTAAATTACGGGTCCATTTGTCGTTTTTCAGGCACTTTCTGGTTTTCCTTGAAATCAAATATTTCCATGGAATTTTCTTTATACCAATAACAAATACATATAAATAATAGGCAATTAGGCTTGATTGGACATAAAAAATCCTTTCAAAATGGATTTTATACAGAATCAAAGTTTAGGTCAGTTTTAGACATTTTAGTGGCTCTATTTTAGGTCGTTTTGGCAAAACTGACCAAAAATGGATCATCAATGGTTTTCAAGCAAGAATATCATTTCATATGCATAAATGCGTGACTTGTGAATGAATAATGCATGAATCATGTATATAGACTCACCTCAGGCAAAACTTCCACTATTTCCCAGCAGGCCTAGTTAGCCCGCGACTCACCGTCGGCGGCCCAAGCTCGGGAGGATTCCCCTATACTAATAAAATCAATCTGGTAAGACTTATACTCAATACCATTCACATCAAAACACATATCAAAGCATATCAACATACATAAACACATGTGCTATACAGCAAAGACCATATATCACACATTTGACACTTTCCATTCCTTTATGTGTCAAATGCCATTCTATCATCATATTTCATTCACATTTCATATATTCATCATTATAATGCCAAATTAAGAACTTATAAATACTTAATTAATCTTATCATATAAAATATACATCAAATTCCAAGTATGTCTTCCAAGTAGAAATATCAATCAACCTTTCCACATTTGAACTTATACATTTCTATTATTTACACCATTAAACCATATTCAAACCTTACTTCTATAATTGCATTAGTCTAACACCTTAAACTTACAAAGTCCATATGGTTCCACCTAAATGGAAATCATTCCATTCATCCATTTTTCAACGCTAATCAATCATATAACATATATATACATCAAATGCATAAGATTCATCCATATAAACCTATTAAACATCAAAGAACCAAACCACCATTCAAGCTTATATGATTCGGCCAAATCAAGGTTTCCTCCAAATGATTTTCTTTCTATCAAATAACCACCAATTCATGTTAAATACATCAAATACACATCATTCAAACCTTCAAACCTATTAAACACCAAAATCAAACACCATTATACATCATCATCAATTTCGGCCAAACTAGGTTTCCTTTCAAATGGATTTGTTTCCATCATTTAACCATTAATTCATATCATACACATCAAATACAACTCATTTGAACCAAAAGATTCATCAAAATCATACTTTGATTCATATTTCTTCCTATTAGGGTTTCATTCCAATTT